>CACRXK020004891.1:0-29963 GCA_902702795.2 Paramuricea clavata | reverse complement strand
TGTATTCACTATATATATATATATATATATATATATATATATATATATATATATATATATATATAGCTGGGTAGGGATAGCCTTATCAAAATGTGTATTCACTTTTCTGTGGAGTCTCAATAAACGATCGATTGTTGTAAAAGAAAAAGATTGTATAGGCCCGTTTACACTTTGTTTCGTTAGGCACTCAGAACGTAACAATTGCATGATATAATCACGTACATTTTAATATATTAGTTCTGTTAGTTTAGTTAAATTAGTTTAGTGACATATCTTGTCAGTTTTGACATTTTATACAATATATTGCACGTTCAAGATCATTGTTTCTAAAATTAGTTGAGATGAGGAACTGCGGTCGAAAGGACCTATACTGGAAAACGCAAAAAGGCTAACCTGTTTTAAGAGTATATTCTGTTTATTCTCCTAACCTGTATTCTGAACTGTTCGAATGTAGTCCTAGTGACCCCGGCGCCAAAGAAGTAAGTGACATTTTGGTATGTACAAAAGTACATTTATATTATTACTCTTTACTTTACACCCGTTTTCAAAATTACGCGACCAAGGACGAAAATGCTAGAGATGACATGTCAGTTTTATGTCATTCGGTCACGAAGTTTAAATTTGAGTTTTGCGGTTCTTTGTCGATGTATATGCTTTGTATGCTTTATATAAACAGGCTTACAATGATTTTCAAGATATTTTAGTGAGAATTATTGCAAAATTTAAGCACAACAAAATCATAACATCACCGTTATAGTCTAGCGCGTGTTTTATACTGACAGCTAAATTCCAGGATAAATGGATAAACTTTAAAAGTTATTCACGGCACATATTTCTGTTGTGATATGGTTTGTATTGTGCTTTAGTTTGTATATCTAAGTTATTTAACTCATTTTTGTTCAGTTTTGGTATTAAATACGGTTTAAAATGTCTTTTGACAGTTTGTTTACGTTTGCTATTTTTAGCAGTTTTTGTGACATAAAACTGACATTCGAAGTAAGAGTATTTTTGAGGGAGGTCGCGTAATTTTGAAAACGGGTGTAATATATTTGCTATAATCATTTTGTATATAACGTTAATAGATCGAATAGTAACAATTAGTGTCAAGTATCAATATCAGTATCAGTTTGTATAATAAATATTCAAAACTATACGATTACGCGGGTCCGACTACATTTGGGTTATTTGGCTAAAGCCAGTAAAGGAACGTACGACTCTGACGGACCACACTTGCAATTTTTGGTGCGATTTCTAGCGCGATTTTCTCCTGATGTATGTGAACGATAAAAAAAACGTGAGTTACGAATGTTCTGAGTATATGTACCCTCATCTGAACATTCATAACTTATCCACTCGTTCACATCCATCAGAAGTAGAAAATCGCAGTAAAAATTGCAGTGTGAACGAGTCTTATCAATTATAACAAAGAACTCTTTCTGAAATATTCTCTTGTTAGCGTTGACATTTCCGGAGAGAATAATTTCCCATTAATTTATAAATATTACGTGGTATTGTGCATGGGGCACGAGTTTTTGCAAGCGTTATTCAATGACGTTGTATATTGCGTCCCATATAAATCGAACAAGTGTTTCAGGCAAATCCAAATGTTAGTTTTATTTGAGTGAAATCGAAACAAGGTGATTTCATGTCAATTTTATCTTCATGATCATATACTGCGATGCGTCAGGGCTACACTGTACAAGGTATATTCATTTTTCTTTTAAACCGATCATTGCCATTGTCGTTGATATATAATTCTTCTTCTACACATGCTTTTCCCATCGCTATAGTATACCTTTTTCTCTGACGTTAAATACATGTGTCATGTAGAATTGTTGGACAAAAACTTTATCAGAATGAAACGCCAAAGGGCTTAATAGCCTTAATATTTAAATTCACTTACGTTGGATTTAAATATGCATACTCAGCTAAGACGAATACAAGTGGCATTGTAGATAGTGTTGCACAATATTAAGGCCTTGGCTTGTGACTAAACTACCTAAAAGATCAGTAAAAAGACTTTGGAGTCTTCGTTTGTGGGTTAGTAGCTTCACGGTGATGTAATTCAGCCACAAACCGTGGGCACAACAGGTTTGAGAATCTTATATAAAGAATCAATAATACAATATACAGATAGTCACTAGGTCATGATAGTAAGAATTCGTTTGATAACAGGTCTCTGCCAGGAGGTTATGTTCTATGGTATATGTTTTCATCTGTTTGCGTGCGTGCGTGCGTGCGTGCGTGCGTGCGTGCGTGCGTGCGTGCGTCTTTTAGCAATAACTCAAGAAATATCGAAAACTTGTAGGACTTTTGCATAGATACGAAAATTTGTAGGGCTACTGGCAACAGGTCAAGCACAAATCGATTGAATTTTTGCTCAACTTGGACAAAAACTAGATGAGAAATTGGCAAAAGCCGGGCAGACTGAAGTAAATGCATAAATTAACCAATTGTATAATTTATGCAGATACTTGATTTAATTTCGCTGGCGGAGTTATGCAGTCTCCATGTGCCCTTTAGTTGAACATGCACTTGTTTTTTTATATCCATTGTTGGGTTGACTTTTCAGTGACCGATTACATCAAGTATTACGTTTATTTAATGACTTATCCTACACGGCAAAAAACGCCGAGCCCGTTGCTCAACAGGTATGAACAATGTTTTGCTGCCCACGTTGTTCACACTTGTCAACAATATTGAACAATGTTGTTGAGCCTGAATCGGGTGTAACAATATTGTTCAATATTGTTGACAGCTATGAACAATGTGGGCAGTAAAACATTGTTCAATCCTGTTTTCATCAGTATTGCATCAACCTGAGCGCGTTTTTTTTGCCGTGTAGACTATTTATCTTTACAACAATTGATACTCGAGCAGCGTTCTCGTGTTTTATATCTGATAAAGCACTGCTTTAAATAGTACTAGCATAACTGTATGATTTCGTAAATGTGTCCACTGCAACAAAATAAAAGCCTCTATAAAACCCAATATCTCAAATCGCGAGGCTCTGTAGCCAAACCAAAGGCCGAGTACTTTCTAGACTTTCTAGAAGGGTGTAATGACACTCTTCACGTTAAAAATAACCTATATATCGCTTACGCAGTTATATGGGCCTGAAAGTCTTCCTACTGGTCACAATGGCATTGAAATCCCACAGCCTGCCATAGTTCTTCAAAAACCAATGTGACGCTAGCAAGAAGCTTGCCTCTAATAGGTTTTTTATATAAACATAGTTAATTGCATTTTCCCCAAGAGCTACAATAAACTCATCACGGGGGCTTGCATATATAACTGATCTCAAAAGCACACAGTCAGCAAACAATTACACATTCATTTTTAAAATTTACATTTTAGATTACTGATACAGCGAGGGCTTGAAACAGAATTGGTTTTGACAGGTCAGCCCACAGCCAGCACACGTTCAGCTGCGACTAAGCTGGCGGAATAGAACTAGCTAAAGCCTCTAAATGGAGGGACTCGAAGAGAATGGCAATGGTACAACTCACGAATTTACCCCATCAGCTGGTATCTATGTGCTTGCTGTAGTTGTAGTATTGACAGCAGTTGTATCTGTTCTGGGTAACCTACTGGTTCAAGTCGCTTTTTGGAGGACAAAATCCCTGAAAGGATCATCACCCGGTACTTTGGTAATGGTGTTGGCATTAGTGGACTTTTGTATGGCTACATTGGTGATGCCTTTTGTGATAACCACTGCACTGCACGGTGAATGGTCTCAGAGCCATGGGTTATGCGTGGCGTCGGGGTTTCTAAACACTTTCCTGACTGCTATTCAATTTGGAGTGCTGTTTAGTATCAGTCTTAATCGATTTACTGCCGTCTCATTCCCACATCGATATCAACTCAAGTGGAAAACTACCACCACATATGTGATGATATTATTAGTAGTGGCACATAGTCTGCTGTGGTCAATCATGCCATTCCTTGGCTGGGGAGGTTACGATTACATACAAGGAACCTTGTTTTGTAATATCAACTGGTCCGAGCACAAAGCACATTCGACGAGTCTGTTTGTGTTCTGTTATATAATTCCAGCTGTTATCGCGGCGCTGTTGTACATTACAGTCTACGTAAAGGTACGAAAGATGGGCCAAAGTCCCATAGCACAATTGAGAATGGGTAGTCAAGTGGATTTGAGGATCGGCCAAATTGAAAGAGACGACAATAGCTTTTATAGTGATGGTCACTCGAAAATAAGTACCAATGATCCGTCTTCGTCGCCTGGCAATAAAGGTATAGAGTATAAAGTCGTTTTAAATTTTAAAATTAAAATGCTGTTTTCTCTAAACTCTATAAAAGCTGAAATTACCGATGCTTGATGCATGACACAACACAGTCATTCTAAATATGCATGCAATATGTTAATTAAGCAAGTTCATAGAGAGACAATAATTGCAATTTGTAAAGCACTAACTTTTAAACTGAAGTTACATATTTTTGTTCTGGATAGTTGTATCAGTTATAAACTGTTATAAACTGTTATTATTGCAACTGTTTAGTATGAATTCCAAACTGTTCTTCGTGGAGGTCAAGTATAAGGTTATATTATAAGTGTATTATCAGTGTGTTACTACCCCCCGTTGCGATGTTTTGGCTACACCAACAATTGATTGAATTGAAAAGTTCTCCTTGTTTTATATAGGCTTCGAGAAAAATTTACAGTCTGTGCAGTATTTATAAGACTGGTTTAAAGCATCAAAGTTTCTGTGATCATAGTAGGAATTTTGCATAGGTAAACTCTACGTTTTGGAGGATTTGTAATAAATGTTCGAGGGTAAATACTCGGTCAGTTTCCTCAAACATTTCTTACAAATCCTTAAAAAGTTTACGAAGAATTTACCTATGCAGAACTTTTACTGTGATCACAGAAACTTTGTTGTGTAAACACCAGCCATTAGATTTTAGGACTTTAATCATTTATAGTGAGTGGATTATAAGATAAGCACGTTTATTCGCATCGCGTTATTCCATATTTAATAAGGAAATTCGCAAAAGCCACAATTATTTCTAACCTTGTATAAACATGGCCATAATTGCATGCAATAAGGAATGCACTTAAGATCCAATTAAATTCGAATATTAGTTTTGCCAACATTTCGAACATAGTGTAAGAGTTCTAATTAAATTCTGCATCGGTTAATGACAAATCAAACTGTGAAATACTATATCAGCATATCGAATTGTGAATTGTCAAATATAAAGAATGATAAAGCATTCGGGGTTTACCTCAATTATATATCACTTTGATTTTTGAGAATTAGGAATTCTTTTCAATATTTATATATGTGGGCGGAAGACAGACGATTCTAAATTTAAATTTGGTCAATTATTTAGGTCCAGTTTCTATTAAGGTACCTAATATACAATATTGTAGAAATGAAATGGTAATTGAATTAATAACTTATTGCAGGAAATGTAGAATATTAGTTTAAAAATGAATTCGAGTTAGTATTTCAATCCCTTTTCAGTTTGGTTTCGAGAGCAATTTGGAAAATGCGTTACTGAGTTTTTCAAGCACTATCAAAGTTGCGCGAGTCCAATTTGAGATCTTTGAAAACTCAGGAGTGCGTGTTTTGCATCTCTTTCTATGGCTATGCCTTCTCGAAATAATAGAATTTATAATATAGCATTTGTAAATTCTGAACGCTGATTGGCTAAGAGCCGTGTTCAACACGGGAAATTTTCCGCCGCTTGTAAACACGGAAATATCCTTCGGGCTTTTGACATTGCTATATTATAAAAAAAATATAAAACTTTTTCCGTATTGATATATAGTTATATCAACACTCGTGGAAGTTTGGAAAACTCGAAATTGTATGAAAACGTCGTGTTTCCATACAATTTCTCGTTTTCCCAATTCCACTCGTGTTGATATAACTGTATATCAACACGGAAAATGTTTTATATTTGTTAACGAAATCACCGCCAATTCCTAAAAATTTTTTTTTGTTACCAAGGCAAAGTTAGATCAAGGCATTATCCTTCTTTCAGAGGAACTCCTTTAGGGTCCAATTAATCGATTATACTGGATTTTGGCAAAAGACTGTCCCTAAACCTTGACCTTAAAACTCTAAGCGCGCAAAGCTTAATAGGAGCAAAAGTTTCAAGCTTAGGAGCTGAATATTACAGCTATTTGTGAATGAATTGTTCTCGTAAGGAGATATTTACCATGTCTCTAAATGGGTCCCATCTATGCTTTCTTAACTGATTAAATGATGCTCCCATTATGCTTTGCACGCTTAGAGTTTAAAGTTTAGACTTTAGAGTTTGAGGTTTGTCAGGAACAATCTTTTCTGAATTAGCTGTAGAGCATGCAGATGCTACCTGAATAATTAAAATTTTGACACAACATTTCGGTTTTTCGGTATCCACTTATAATGTAAACCTTCATAACATACTGATGTCCAGTATAATAACATTCCTAAATTTTGTCTATTTCAGGAAATATTTACAGCAGCAGAGGCTCGATGAACACAATCAATCGTAATTTTCGCCGTCATCGCTCACGTGAATCGCGCGTGACGACCAGTCTGTTATTGGTCGCAGCTGCTTTCGCCATCTTCTGGTTGCCAAGGGGACTGGTGAACTTTAGTGCTGTCGTGAGCGGTCGTGATTCTGTGCCCAAAGCAATAGAGTATCTTTCCTCGGTGTTTATATTTATGTCAAGCTTTGTGAATCCTATAATTTATGCGCTATTTCACTACGAGTATAACAAAGCTTTCAGGCAGATATTGGGATGTAAGAAAAAGTGCATAGTTGGTAAAACGTGAGATTCACTCAGCATCTAGCCTGCGCGGCAGACGGTCAGCCCGACGCAGAACACCTAAAAACAGGCAGGCTACTGAGCACCTGGAGCTCTGGATTCACTGATCTCATAAAGTTACTGTACCTCTTCATAGACTGGCGATAATTTATGCTCTATTTCAATATGCTTTAATGTCAGTACGAGCAACAAATATTTTACTTTCAAAACATTTCGCCCACACTATAGCGATTTTGTCGACGATTTTCTCTTCCTGACCGATGCGAATGAGTGAACTCACAGCGAAAAGTATGAAATCGCTTTTTGGAAGTATACATGTCCGAGTCATTTGCAGGTCACTCATTCAGTCACATCCGCCAGGAGGAGAAAAGTCGCCAACAAAATTGCTGGTGTGAAGCACCCCTAAGGCTGGTTACTCAACTCTTAAGGATGGTTACGCCAAATGACAACACGTTGATCACAGAAATCTTTACAGTAAAATAAATTGGGTTTGGTTTTCTGAACATATAACATTGGTGCAAAGACTTTGTTGTAAATAAATGTATATCACTCATCATCATTCCGTAAATGTATCATGGCTTGTAACATAGTATATTTATTGCAAATAGTGTTTTACCCACATCAATATAAATACATCAATATACAATTGTAAATAATAAAATAGAACTCTATACCATATCTTACAATGGCTTGTGCATTTTGAAAGAATGTGTGATCAATATTATTGTTAGTAAGTTCATTAAGTGGGATTTTCGTAAACAAGTTTAAAACCATTCAATACATTAACTCATTAAAAAACCGAACAAATTCAACGGCTATAAATTTTCCGTAAAAATATGAATTCCTTCGTAATAATTTACATTTAACCCCAAATATTGAAACGTACGATAAAAATTATAAAATAAAAAGCAAGCCGGTGTAGGAAATACCATCGCTCACCTCAAAAATTGATGAAAAGACTGAGCCTGAATATTAATTAAAAAGTAACAAAATGTGAACAGTTGAATGCTTTGATATACTACTTCATTCAGTCTCAGCGTCAGTCCCAATGTCCCCAAAAAAACTGGACACTGTTTCATTTCATGTAACGGAAAAGCTATAAAAGCTATCGCAATGAAATAACGATCATTGCATTCAGAAAGAACTAACTTATATTTTGATATATAACACTTGAATTTACATGCAATATTGAGCGAGATACAACCAAAATAAAAATATTATTTAATACGTATATAACTACATCGGTAATTATAAGGTTGTTTTATGCTAATTTTTGGAATTTTCAAAAACAGTAGTTCAACGTTCAAAAATCAATAGCACAGTCAATATTGCACGTAAATTCAAGTGCAAAATATCAAAATCTAAGTTGGTCCTTTGTGAATGCAATGATCTTTCTATTTCATTGCGAAAGCTTTTATAGCTTTTACGTTACATGAAATCAAACACTGTCCAGTTTTTTTTTTGGGACACCCGGTATTTCAACAGAAATATATCCCAACGCAGAATGCATCATTCAGATGCGCAGTGGAAACTCTGAATGACCTTATGCATAATGACGTCACAAGGCTTGATGCCCGCGAAGAATGCCGGTCTTAGTAGTCATCGCTATCGAAATTTTCCCGGCCGATGACTACTATAAAGACCAGCACTCCTCGCGGGCATCAAGCCTTGTGACGTCATTATGCATAAGGTCTATTGGCTTATACGAGTACGTCAATGTAAGCACCCTGCTCGATTGAACATTCAGCTTTCAATCTCGTCATCAATTTTAAAGTGGCAAATGTTAACTTACTACCATGGGTTCAGCGGTTCATAAAACACAGAAGCATCGTTGGTGCATTCCTCGTCCTCCTCTTTACAGTCGATTAGGTTCAATTTTTTATCCATACAAATCATGATTTCTTGCACCCTCTGTTTGCTCTAGGGGGGAAACACGCACGCATATTTACTTATTGGATTTCACAGAGGCGTAGCCACAGGGAGGGGATGGGGGCAGACCCCCACTTTTCTTTAGGACCAATTTTGTAATTCTTTCAAAACTGAGAAGAAACTGGGGGCGGGGGTTGTTGTAACCCTCTTACTGTTTTCATCTATGACATAAAATATACCAAATCTGTGGCTTTCAGATTATCATAAAACGTGTCTAAAATGCATGAAATAGCGTTTTGTGGACCATTAAAAATAGAAAATCCTCCAGGGGACCATCCCGCTGGACGATTAGACCCCACTCGTTTCGGGCTGGCTACGCCCCTATGATTGATTTCATTGTGAAAAATTGAGCGAAATTTGGAACAGCTTGTTTCGCAAATGTGGATCTGTTTCCGATTTGATTTTTTTCTTTAGTTTTTCAGCAAACAATTATTTTTTACAACAATCGCGGTTCATCGACAAAATTGTCAAGTTAACAACAGGTCAACTCACTACTCCCAAAAAACACTCTTAAAGGCAAAGTTTAGCATACTACGTAATAAATGCAATTCAATTCAGTTTGTGAATATTTTTACTACAGGGCTTGAAATAAGGTTCCCTTCCCGATCATGGTGATCGGCAGTCATGACTTTTCCGGCTTTTTCAGGTTGGAAACCCTGCTTTTCCGCCGATCATAAGCAATTTCTTGCCGATCATTGATCGGTGATCGACGGCTCTTTTTTCAAGTCCTGTACTACAAGGCCAAGGGCAAGGATGAGGTTTCTTGCAATTTTTCAAATATGATTGTGAAAACAATCGGAAACTTGTAAACTCGCAACTCACGGACTCCCAGACTTGCGGCTAACTTACATCCTTTTTACAGCAATGAAGGATGGGTTTGTGTCCTGTTTTTTTCTGCACAGCTTCGCGGAAATCATCAAGCTAAATAAAAAAAACAACAAGCATAGCATTGTTAAAGAAATTGTCATGCACAGACTGCCAAAATACTGAATGCATTCATCTAAAGCAATTTAAAATTCATACCTTGTACGTCGCCGTTTTAGATGGAACAATCTTGGCATCATTAAGCATGCTGAATGATATAAAATGAAAGTGATCAACAGTATATTAACAGACACCATATCGACAATGGCAAGGTATGGCTTACCTTAAAATGTCATACTTTCTATTCAGTTGCAGACCAGTATCGAAATATTTATGTTCACTGTTTAATGATGACATATCAGTACAACATGTTCCATGTTTCTTCCATTCATGTTCCCTGAAAAACAACCAAGAATACTTTGATATTTTTCTACACCAAAAGCACATACCTGGCCTACTTCATCTCTAGCCCAAATATCAGGGCCCACGGTTCCCAATAGAGGGGAACCCAAGGGCATCTCTCTGTAAAGATTCTCCAATTTAAACCCTCTGAAATGGCATTTTCAGACATTTTGGAGAATCATGGAGGTTTTGTCATTTTATCCAAATATTTACCAAAGACTATTGTGTAAAATTAATGTCAGAAAAAAACAATAAACCTTTCCCTTTACAATTATGTGGTATGGAGGGAATGTTTTGGTTACGAGAAATAACCAGCGGTTGTCTAGGCTATGAGAATCACAAGGGCCTGATCCTCAGGCTACTCCATAGTGTGGTTATTGGTTATTTTAACAAGTATGTCCTGGTCAAATATAACCAGATTCCCAGTTACATTAACCAGACAATGGAAGGAAGTGGGGGAAAATAACCAAGACATTTAACAAGTAATATGACATTAATGCACATGGTGTTATTGCTAAGGTCAACCAGGAACCATAAAGGTCATATGTACACTGCAATCCCTCACCAAAATGAGATTCTGGAATTATGAGAAGAAGTAAGAAGAGATGGCCAATAAATTTCCATTTTGTCTTCAATATTCTAGATGAAAGAAAGTGAATGGACGAAATTTGGTGGAGAATTTCAGATTAGGATACGTTCAAAGAACACTTGAAATATTTTATTGCAAAGTACCAGAATTTGTGATTCTTCGAAAGGCCATGATCTGTTGCAGTAGCTAGGATTTTCTGTTTTTCCAAGTGTAGGCCTACCAATTACAAACAAAATAGTCAACATGTGGTGACATTTAAAATTGGAGTATAATGCCATATTGTCATTTAACTCTTACCACAATCCGTGTATAGTCCAGGTTTTCACATCCTGTGGGATGCGACAATGACCATCCTGCAACAAGTGACAGAAGAATATCAATTTAACCAACCCACCCGTGGTGTCTTGGTCACCACGCTTGCATTTCAAGCTGGGAGACCTGGGTTCAATCCTTGGTTGGACCTCTACTCAAGGTCTTAAGATAATTGAGGAGAAAGAGCTACCTTTACATTGACATCAGTAAATGGTTAGACTTTCACATACATTAGAACTTGGGTAAGGGCATCAAAATCGTAGGCACCTTGGATCCCTATCAATTGGGCAATAGCCTGTTGGGACATCTGCTCACCAATGAGTGAGAAATTCAATAAACAATTTTAAAGAACTGTCAGATAAGACTGCCTGCTTAAATAAAAACCACTTTCAAATTAACTCATTAAAGTGCAAGACTCTCACTTTGATGAGTAAAATTGTCTGGTGTCGGGCAGAGTAAAATAATCAACTAATGTTTGACAGAGTAAAATAATAAAGTAGGGCGCATTTGGACATTGCAGCTTAGTGGGTTAACAATAAAATGCATTGGCAGATTTTTGGTTAACCCATTAAGAACCAGGGCTCTCCTCTTTCAAACTAAATAAAATTGTCTGGCGTTGGACATGAATACACAAGTTGATATATCTTCGAGTGGTGTTTAATTAATTAACACAAGAAGATAAAAGTCATATCTTCAAGCCACCATGTAATGTTATGTTTATTATATAGTCTCAAGCAAAAAATTGTGAAATTTGGCTCATGCTCAAAAGCAAATTGAAAAAAGTCACGTAGGCAGTTGCAATATAGAAAAAAGTCGATGTATAGATATCGAAAAAAAAATCAATAATATCGACTATATCAAATTATGCAAACGAGAAAATGTAATTTAGTTAACTTGCATGTATACACATCACAAACAGTTAATGGTACTAAGTTCTTTGTATGTTTGCATGGGGATAAAATATAATATTATAGTTTTGTTTGTGGATAGAAACACCACGTAAACTTATTACTGCAAAGCTTATTATTTATTAGCACTGATGAAGATCCGGGATTACAGATCGAAAGCTTTGCAGTAATAAATTTACGTGGTGTTTCCACAAACAAAACTATTATAGTTAATGGTACGTCTCACAGTCACATGGTATGTCTCAAAAATTTATTAACAACAGTTCATCCGTTCATGAAAGTTTAAAGATATATTTACAAGCGTAATGGTTTAATTTTCGCTTTTAATTTCAATTGCCCACACACTTGTATCATATATTCCATATATATCGATATTTCAGAAATATCGATATTTGATTTTTCGCATATCGAAAATACCAAAAGTTGTAACTATAAACAACTTAATTAATTAATCTCAGATTATTCGGCAATTATTGTTTTCACCGGTGAAGTTTAGACAATGTGTGTATGACGGCAATGGATCAGTCCCATATTAATCAAACTTTTGATCTCAACAAGTCTATAATTAGATAAAATTTTCATCACAGCATGAAAGAGGCACAAAATTAGCAATATTCCAAAGTTTCATTGCAAAATGTTGTAAAATATGGATGATATAGCCTTGCGAAGTTTGCAATTTTCAGTCATTTTGTATTATGCACAGGAATTTTTCCAAAGTGGTAACCATTTCACAACAAAACCTTTGAATATTACTAATTTTGTGATGCTCTTTCATGCTGTGATGGAATTTTGTCTAGACTTGAGATCAAAATTTTGATGGGATTGGTCCATTGCCACCATACACACGTTGTCAGCTACACTTCACCGGTGAAAACAATAATTGCTGAATAATCAGAGAACTTTCGATATTTTCAATATTTTCGATGCGAAAAATCAAATATCGATATTTCTGAAGATATGGAAAATATCTCACTGTGTATTTTTCAGCATCTCACTTTCTACTATATAATAAATCAAAGCCCACTCTACTGACTGGGCCTTAATTAGAATCGCAAGGCTCACTCTATTCACAAGCACAGAACAATTAGGCTTAACTGTACTTACATTTGATTCATCACAATCACAGACACTTTGTGGCCATTGTTGTGTGTAGATGAAATGATCATAGTTATAGTTTGTAGCATTCCAACAATCTACATGTGACCTGAAGAAATTGATAGCCATTTAGAATAAATGAGTGAGTGCAAGGGAGTGCATGTGCTCATCGTCTTTACTTGTAGCTGAGAGCAAGGCAGAATTGTGAAGGATGCAGCTCAACTTGATCAAGTTGAAGGCTTTAGTTCTAAGGGCGCCTCTAACAGATCTCACAACAAATGTCTGATCATGAAGCAGAGTCACCCCAACCGACCTTGTCAACATTCCCCCTGGTGAGGACACTGCTGTACCCAGAAAAAATTGAACTTGCCATTAATGGGTTTTTGAATGTAAAAACTAAACTCTTACCACTTTTGGTTATTATATGATGTTTAATATTTACCATTTAATAATGGTACTTTTTTATTTTTCAAAATCTTTATTAAAAAACATTAATTCAAAAACCCATTTATGGAAAAATTTTCCTGTGTCTTAAACTGACCAAAGTTAATGCACACAAGCAAATTATTATTTGCCCCTGTGTAACAAATAACAATGTTGGGCATGACAGAAAAAAAACTGCAGGAAAATTAGCCAAGAAAAGATCATGTGCATCATACGTGATGTGTCAAAGTATAGCGCTCTTATGAGACCATATGAATTTTTCTAATATAAATTTTACAAGTAAAATATAGACCAAGTTAAAATATTACTTTCATAGAAGAATATCTACACTTAGAATAAAAATATACTTACAAAACCAAACATAAACACAAGCTGAGGAAACTCCCATAAAACATATTTGTCCTGAAGAGCATGTGGTATACAAAATTTATGAATGAATGGCGCAGCCTAAAACAAATAAGATATGTATAAATTTCTCAGACTACAATGCTATAAATAATTACAAGACTTTTATAAAGTAATATAAAATTGCTTATAATACACCACAAAGAAACGATATTTGTACAAAACGTTCAGTTTAAAACCTAACCTTCGCAGTTCGAGCACTTTCTTGGATTTTGACTGTGGCGAATTTTACCGGCAAATTTATATAAACAAAAAAATGACACATTTACTTCCGTTACTGTGCTTCCGGTGTTGGGTAATGTTTACAAAAAATTCATAAAATGCATTTTATCTGTCAAACTTATGTAAAATATGTTAAAAAGACAAAGGATAAACCGCTGTTTCAGCTTGGTTGAAGCGCGCTTCCAGCACAGGGGTAATCTCTTTGAAGTTTGAATTCTTATTGTTCTTTATACGATCTTATCAATCTATGAACACATATAGTTGAGGTTTGTTGGTATTGAATTTCAAAAATATTGCAGGTTTTCCCAAGAAAAAATTAGACCATTTCCGTATTACGCTCTAATTGTCAAGAACAATAACACCGAGTCGAAGCTCATAGAAACATCGAGATTTTTTGGGCTTCAAGCGGAAGATCATATACAACTTTAGACCTAACCAGGAGGAGTTGCAAAAAATGCAACTAAAGGCCCTCTGGCATGAATGATCTAACCCGGTGCAGCGCTCTAAATTAACCAAATGAGCTGCAGAGTCCATGCAATGGACCTTTCACCTTTTGACTAAAATTTAGATTTCAACAAGTCTAGACAAAAATTTTACCACAGCTTGAAAGAGCATCACAAAATTAGTAATATTCCGAAGTTTCGTTGCGAAATGTTGTAAAATGCGGATAATATAGCCTTGCGAAGTTTGCCGTTTTTCAGTCATTTTAGATTACAAACGGGAAAAACATACCCTTTTTCCGAAGGAGGTATGTATTTCCCGCGCGTAATCTAAAATGACTGAAAATGGCAAACTTCGCAAGGCTATATTATCCGCATTTTACAACATTTTGCAATGAAACTTTGGAATATTACTAATTTTGTGATGCTCTTTCAAGCTGTGATAAAATTTTTGTCTAGACTTGTTGAAATCTAAATTTTAGTCAAAAGGTGAAAGGTCCATTGTCGAGCTCTAATCACAAGTTCTTGTCGGACTCTGTAGCTCAGTTGGGTTTACTACAAAAACCCTTCCACTCAATAGAAACATTACAATTTGGCACGAAGCGTCCTGCTGTTGTCTAAAAATAATAAAATTATTTGAAAATATATTTATAAACAGAGGTAAAAGGTTGCTTGCTCATTATACTCAACCGGAAGTCTGTCACTTGCGCGCATGGCTTTACAAGGAAGATTGGTAACGAGTGTTTGGCATTATAAAAACATTTTCGAAATTTTGAATTTTACATTTTACAAATTAATTAACCGATGAAGTGCAATATATTTTTCCATTTCTTGAATATTCCATGTGATTTAACTTGAGCAGTATCAGATTTAATATTTCATGCACAGAATAACTTTGATCTGAGGAAAAAATCGGTTAAAATCATCTTGGAAATTTGGTCAGTTTGGTATTATTCTCTGGTATATATTAAAACATTGGTGTCATGGCTACATCAAATAAATGGCAATTTTCTGAAGAGGAAATCCGTGCAAAGCTAGAAGAGCTTGGTTATAACAATATACCAGATAAAGCATTAAAGGAGTTTTCAAATGGTATGAAACAGCGGACTAAAAACTAGTGGAATCTTTGCCTGCCAGAATTATTTTTCAAACCATTTTTGAATGTAAACAGTATATACAGTATGTTGTCCAATTTTCGGACAGTACCACTATTCGGACGAAACATTTTTATCGCCAAATTGTTTTATGAAGAATAGCAAACACATAAAAATCAATACGTTCAGATGATTGCCCGATATGTCCTGAATCTTGCTCTATATTTTCGACGTTTTTGTTGTTGTTTTGTGCAAACGTGAACACTTCGAGTAAAGGTCAGTCGAAAATATTTTCTTAAAAATGGCGTAGTTCACGACAGCGCGATCAGGCAAGTACACTTCAGTAGATTGTTTTGTGAAAATATACTGCCGAATCATTAATTTTTTCGCTGAAGGGATGGTTATATAAACCGAAAATTTTACCACAATAATAATTGTTGCTACTGTCATAAAATTTAAGAAGTTTCGGACTTTTAAGTGAAGAAACAATTTTTGAGCATCTTATCAATACTCGGACGATGGCTTAGAGTTGACAATCTTATGACTAAAATCACGAGTATATTTAACAGAATTATATATTTAAAATGTTTAAAGAGTGTACAAGTTGTTTATGTCTTGATAAACTTTCGTTTTCGATAATTTTGTTGACTTTAGTTCAATGCGAGTTTCGATATTATTATGTGAATCTATCCACCGGGAATTGTATATATCTTAAAGTGAGCTTTACTTGACTGAAATTTCATACTAGAATATGGTTCAAAGAATTATGACATTTATTTCTATAACATAATCAAGCCTTAAATTCCAGTATATATCAAAATACAGCTTACCTTCGACAGAAAACCGACTATTATTATAAGTGTCCGAATAGCGGACCAGCTGTCCGAAATGTGGTGATGAAAATGAAGTACTTGTTTTCGATATTACAGAAAAGTAAAGAACTTTAGCGACGTATCTCTTAGAATAATATAGCCATGGGAAGTGGTCGTCATCTGTACAAATTTGAACCTGCTAAACATCTTAAATCGCAAAATATAGTGTGAAAACACTTTACTGTCCGAAAATTGGACAACATACTGTATTTATTTATATACGGTACTATTAAACATTAGTATATGAATGCTGATATCATAAATATTTATATTTCTAGACCTTCATAAACTTATATCATCTGAAAATGTGAAAGAAACCATTCATCATAGACATAGTATATCATCAACATCTAGCACATTTTACAGTCCAGCCACAACCAGCAGTGATCAGTCGATACATGGAGCAAATGGTAAGCCAGCTCACTTCCCGTATAAATGCAAAATGAACTTGCTTAAACTGGGCCTGCCTTCTCCGCAGGCCCTTGTTGCATCATGGGAAGGTTACGATCTGGTGAGGCCTCTCGATAGCGTGACCTTCCCATGATGCAACGAGGGCCGGCCTGCGGAGGCAGAAACCGGGCCAGCTAGGATACCTAGAGCTCCTGAGGCAGCGAGGGAGTTGGGAATTGGATTTTTGCCAGATTGGGTTTCCCTCTCATATTGCAATTTTATTATTTATGCCAGTGGATGATGATCAAAAAAGAGTTACATACAAGACAGTGGCATCATATAGCGATGACGAATCTAGCTTTGAACAGGTAAGAATTATTCAATTAACCCTTTGAATGCCAGTGCTCCCCCTTGACAAATCTGGTGATAGACAGAGTAAAGTAATAATTAAGTATTGGCACATTAGGGTGCAATGCAATTTAATGGGACCGGTTAACTTTGAATATCACAAGAAAAGTCCAATAACTGATATTTGAACAACAGAAACAATTAACCAAACTGATTTACATTTCAGTCTCCAGTGACGCAGCATCGCAGACCGCACACATATGCATCAGCAGATAAAGAAAACCAAGCTGAAAGTAGAAATCCCACGTCATTGAGAGCAACACAGAAAAGAAAGGTTCTTAGGTGAGGATAACAGGCCTGAATATGATAGCTGACCTCAGACAATGTTGTCTTTATTTATGATGAAAACAATTTGACGAATCTATCTACATATCATCGGATATATACTGCTTCTTTTAGCCACTAAATAAGTTACAAATTTATGTTATTATTTTTCTTAGAAAAAAGAATGGTGAAGCACATGTGTTTGATGAATCTTTTAATCAAGAAAATGGTATCTACAGTATTTAACCACATAACTCCCTGGGCTTCACAAGTAAAATGTCAAAAGAATTTAAATGCGTTTTGGCAGATTATCGGTTGATATGTTTGCCTGCGTATAACAAAGTAGGACACATTGTCACCGAAATTAGATGATTGTGTAGTCTATCTAATGAATGTTAATATTACCACAATATCTAGCTTTTTTGTGGCAATGCGCCCTATTAGTCTAACACCAGAAAATATTACTTGTCAAGGGGAAAGTGCTCACACTCAATGGATTAAATGTCATTTCTCCCATTGAATATCTTACAAACAGTTTTTACATAAATACTGCTTTACATTCCAGCTACAGATATATCAGATGTAGAAAAAAGATTACAAAAGTTGCCTCTAAAAGATGATGCAACTGATTTGGAAAGTATTGATGATGACATGTCAGAAAGGTCTTCAGTTTTACAACCATGGGGAAGGAATAGAAATGCTTTACCTTCATGTATGTTTAATGTTGTTGTTGTTGCTGTTAATTAATATTCTATAAGTACATGCATACACACATTGGACAAACCTCACTATTTGCTAAAAATGTTAAATATATCAGTCATTGCTAATCGGTACACATTTTGTTTTAGTTATCAGACCAAGGACAGTAGATCCACGTTCAAAAGGCATTCGAAAAACAGACCCAGTTAGCAGGTAAAACTAAAATCCATCGTATTAATAATCCCAACTCAATATTTTGCAAGGAGTTTTGGTCAGTGATTGCATGCATGTGGGTTGAAGATATTCATGTTAAACGAATAAGTTGTGCTTTGATTCACATCCTCATCGCTTACAGTACACAATCATATAATATCATGAGTGAATAAATGAGATTATGCTATGTTTTCAGATATCATCAATTCAAACAAGAATGGTCATCAAATAAAGTGCCTGGTGAAAAAATGCACAAAAGCCTGAGATGGTCCACTAGGGTAAGAAACTTGTGAATTTGAAATCCTAATGTACTTTGAATGAAACCATGATTACCTTTATTTTCAACTTATTTTTCCAGGAACAAATGTTGCAATATGAATCATTTGAGGTACAGTAATAATTAATAACAGCACGGTGTATATTTTAATGTCCCACTTATGTTATGTAGACAAATTAACAAAAGAACTGCCTTTCTTTGCTCAAATTTGTCGACAGCTCATTGCTCTTGAGTATAAATGTGTAGTGTATAGTTATATATTTCTATCTGTCACTTTGCAGAAACCTCGACATACGTATGTCCCAAACAATTATGTTGCACCAACACAGAAAAAAAGACAAGCACTGCGGTGGGAAGTTAGAAGTACACTTGCAAATTGTTAAGTATAGATAAAAATTTAGAAATTCCTGAAATGAAATTATTCATGCATTGTTTCACTTAGTTAAATGACTAATAAATTGTATTTTATTTTTGGCATTGTTTTTTCAAGTATTTCAATAGTAAAATTATTACATTCCCTCCACATAATATATGAATAAAACATGACCGCATTATAATTAGCTGATCTTTATTTATTACACAAGAAATATTATTAATAAATATATATTATAATTAATTAAATATATAGTACAGGCCAGTGAAATATATTCTAAAATCTTTGTATACTTTAGTATTTGCATTCATTCACATTGCACAAGAAATGTGTTGTTTTATTCTCACTGTCAAACAGTAAAGTGGTTTACCACACCCTATACAAATTATTAAATAAAACATACCTCAATGGTGAAATTTTAAATTTTGTCATACCATACCACATTCTCTGAATATAAGAACTGTAGCTTTATACCCTCATCATCCTCAATAAGTGTCAAAGTCTTCATATTCATTGACATCACCTGAAATTAGCATAAAATGCATATTACATTATTTCAAATCTGACTATGAGGACTGGACTAGATTTGAAGTCCGCGCAATTTGATCAAGTCCGAGACGAAGCCGAGACTGGATCAAAATGCGAGGACTTGAAATCTAGTCTAGTCCGAATTGGAGGATTTGAAATGACATCTCATGCGAATTAATCACTACTCAGTCCAAGGATTGAATTAATTTTGATCCAGTCCTAGGACAGGATCAATGTACTTCATCAGGTATCCAGTATTATCATGTGAGCAAACTAAAGCAATATGGTTGGCTAATTTGCTCATGAATTATTAATGAGTTTGAGATAGATACATAGTACTGCACAAGACATGTGTACCACAAGCACAAATATTATTTTGATTCAAACAAACTAACAGACTAACAAACTCATGCAGTGAATATAAAGCAATGCCTTACTTCGTTTGGGAACCGCAATTACTCTAATTCATTAAAATTTATTAAAAATATTTGAGGATTGAATAAAATTTGCATCAATCTTGAGTGTTGTCACAAAGTATCTGCCACTGGATATTAGTAAGCAATGTAGAAAATCAAATAAAATCAGTGAATTTTAGCAATTAAATAAACTCGCTCAACAGGTGAAACTGAGCCTTTAAGCTCCGTAATGTCACACAAAACTCGCCTGATCCATATTCTTGTCCCATCAACTGAGCAGCGCTCAAATGAACATCTTCATCATCGTCATCATCTACATCATGTTCCTGATCTGCATATTCTACTGGACCACTCTCTACCACCATACTCTCTGCATTTGATGTGTCTGTCGGGTTTGACTCAGGTATATTGTCCGAAAACTAAAGAAACACGCATATGTGACCAATACAGTGGTGCCGTGAAACCCATGTTTTTGGAGGGAGCCAAGGGCAGTACTTTTCCGACAAACCGAAATTTTTTTCTCGAGCCGAAGGATGACCAAACTCGAGCTGAAGGATGACTAAATAGCTTGTGAAACGTCTTTATGAGAACATTCGTCTTGTACTCTTGTTCAACAACTTAAAATAATAAGTTCTTTGTATGTTTGCATGGCGAAAAATATAATAGTTTTGTTTGTGGAAACACCACGTAAATTTATTACTGCAAAGATTTCGATCCGTAAGCCCTGATTATTAGCACTGATGAAGATCCAGGCTTACGGATCGAAATGTTTGCAGCAATAAATTTACGTGGTGTTTCCACAAACAAAACTATTCTTAATTCAAAATAAATAAATAAACTTAAAGTTTATGTAAATCAGCATGATTTTGTATCAGATATACAAACTTCTTCACGGTCATGATTTCTTTCGTGTTTTCTTCGAGAATTATTAATGAGTTTCACCATGTAAGGTATAGATCATTTGATCTTCCCAAGCTGCGGTAGAGATTGTTCGCAAGTATCTCCAGACAGCATATTACACTGTATATTAAGTTACTATAAATTACCTTTACTCTCTTGGTTGGTAGCCTTGGAACAAAACTTTTATCTCTGCAATAGAATTAAAACAAAAAACTGACCCCTAACTTTCTCCAATTCTATTGTCACATTCAACGCATTAAGCTGCAATGCGCCCAAACTTTATTTTACTCTGTCCAATGCCAGACAATTTTACTCGTCAAGGGTAAGAGTGCCGCCGCTCAATGGGTTAACCAGAAAACACCTAAGGGCGCTTTCCATTAGGGACCTTAAGCAGACAGGACGGTAACGCGACGACGACGGCTATTCACACAATGATATTCCTGATCTCGTACAAAAGAAATGAATAATTAAAAGCCCCACGGGAGTTAGAGACGTGGTGTTAGGGCTTTTTACAACGGCAAACCAGAGATTTTCACGTCTTGTGTACAACGCAAACATGTCAAGACGCGACAAGTGAAACTACAAATTTGCTCAGCAGACGCGTTTTTAACCATAAAGCCTTTGTTATAATCTCTTCAAACTGAACTCAATTCATATATACATGCAGTGGATAATACACAACAACTCTTCTTCGCAATAATTTATTTGTTTTGGCTGTCGTCGTCGCGTTGCCGTCGTACATGCTTAAGGTCCCTATTAACTCGGCCAGAACGGTCAAATTGTTCAGTGAATGGAACACAAAACGTTTGGGCTATCTGACCGGAAAATTTAGATAAAATTAGAATGAGGTTCATTTTCGCTAGATATTTGAGAAACAGACCAGATCTTTCCATTGATACAGAGACAAAAATTCGCGTCTGAAAAAAAGCACCCTAACAGACCTGTGTAATACTACAGGAGGAGAATGGAGCGGAGAAAACCTCTGTGGAGTAAAACTGAAAGCAGTCTCTCATATGTAAATGAAGCAAAGTTAGAATTAGTCTACGCGTTCACATGGGGCTGGATGAATTCGGAACCGACCTAAATTCGTCTAGTTCTTTGAATCTTGGCAATGAATTTCCTAATACGTTACTCTGATTCTCCATTTAACATGCGAGGCTCTAGTCGTGGACTAGGGTACATTTTGATTTACGTTGGTCAGACACAAATTCACTGGGGACGGACAAACAATAAACCTCAGTTTCACTTTGGTCGGACAGAATGTCCAGTGGTTTCCTCTCTTCGTCCGTGACCGACCGATATTTTAAGGCATATTTCTAGACCTAATTTTATTTGATTTCGAATCCGTACGGTCAGCAGTGCTGCATTTCGGTCGGTTTCGTGCGTCTCGGAAGGCGAAAACGAACGAATTCGAGCATCGTTCCGCATTTATCCGGCCCCGTGTGAACGGGATCTTTATCGTTCAGCAATTGACCATTTGCGTAATAGACTAAATTTTGAACTAAACAAGTCTAGACAAAAATTTCATCACAGCTTGAAGGAGCATCACAAAATTAGTAATATTCCAAAGTTTCGTTGCAAAATGTTGTAAAATGCGGAAAATATAGCCTTGCGAAATTTGCAATTTTCAGTCATTTTAGATTACAAACGGGAAATTGACAGCCCCAAACCCTTCGAGGCTGTCAATTTCCGGTTTGTAATCTAAAATGAAAATTGCAAATTTTGCAAGGCTATATTTTCCGCATTTTACAACATTTCGCAACGAAACTTTGGAATATTACTAATTTTGTGATGCTCTTTCAAGCTGTAATGAAAGCTTTGTTGAGATAAAAATTTAGTCTATTACGCAAATGGTCAATTCAACTCGCGTCGCATATGTCGTATGTCTACAAGATACCTTTTTCTTCCGGTATATCTGACAGGTATGGAAGGTTGTACCACTTGTATCAAATTCGTAACAGGTTCAATAACTGGCGTCTCTGGCTCGCATTCCGATGGTTTTTCAAGTTCGTTTTCTTTATTTAAATTCCTCAAAACATCATAATTGATTTTGTGGGAAATCTTTTTCTCAATCAACATCTTTTCGACAGCCTCGCCCACGGAGTTCGCTTTCTCTTTCGGTTTTCGTTTGTACGGCTTTCGACGTTTCTATGATAATAAAGAGTAATGTGATGTTTGTGATGTTACTCTGAGTGTATATCCACAACGGGCGAGCTTGAAAAATATGCCCGCGGCCACGGTGGGAATCGAACCTACGACCTTTGCCCTTTGGAATACTAGCCCAAACATATCTATCACAAACATCATATTATTCCCCTGAGTACACAACACCAACACAGAAAAAAATAAAGAGTAATGGTTCTTCAAACCAATACATGGAAAAGCGCCTGGTAGTAGCACTCTGGCTAGATAGATTTACGTTTTCATCATATCACTGTAGATGTATATATGTTGTTGTATGGCGACTTCTTATCACTGTAGTTGTGACTTGCTCACTCACTCATGGTAGTAACTGCAGGCCTCGAAATAAGTGCCGGTCACCGGACATTGTCCGGTAAGTTTTTCATTTTCTGTCTCTTACCGGACATGCATGACGGGCAAATTTTTTATTGTTAAAATTGAAACAACTTTGTTAAAAAAAGCTTATAATACAAAAGATTCGCACGACAAATTTCGCTTAACCGGCTTAAAAATGCGTTCACAAGCGAATTTTGCTGTTTGTATTTTGTACAATAATTACCGTAATAATAATACACACTTTTTTCTTTGTTTCGTCTGTTTGTAAATCTTTTCTCGTAATCCTTGCCAATAAAACAGGCATTTTATTCAGAATTCAGGATAATTATTCAGATTATCTGTAATGATTTATCATAACTGCCCAAGTTCACTTAAAATAGGTTCAAATATATAGGAAAATCAAAAGATGACTGGCAAAACATCCACTTTGACCGGCAAATTTAATAATGCACCGGTCATGATGACCGGTATACCTTCTAGATTTATTTCGAGGCCTGGTAGTAAGTGATAACACACTTGATAAGTGATAAGGACATTTGGATTACACTCAGCTGAGTTTCCCGGTCAGCTGGGCTCACATGAATAGGCTCTAGGTATTCTTTATATTCAATTGAATCAAATGAAATGAGAATTGTATGTATGAAGCGTAAAAATTTCAACCTTTTTAGTTGGGTCCGCTTCTTCCTTTTCTCTTTCTTCCGCTTCTCGCTCTTCCTTTTCTAAATTGAAAAATAAGCAGAGGTGACTTTAGACAGCATTGGCCGTGACTGACTAGCCTCCTTCGCAGGCATCTCTATGGGTTTTAGCCTGCGATTGGGTCTTCGAAGATTTAAAATTCTGAATTTTTTTCCGACCATCCGATTCCCCGGGTGAAATGCTGCAGAGGAGGCTAGTACTGACACATAATTCGTTCCTCATAAGAAAATTTCTAACCTTTTTGTTTTTCTAGATAATCTTTGTTTTCTTCCATCCAAATTTTCGTTTTCACTTCAACTTCAGGTTCAGTTAAAATAAACTAAAGAAACTAAGTTTATGTAAGGCCTTTCTGCAATGTTCATTTGACTTTTAAGATACTGTACAAAATATCAAAATATAATATGAAATGCAAGCAAAACTAACATTATCAAGTTCATCTTCATCTAAATCATCCAATCTTTCCTCCTTTTTGTCTTCGTCTCCAGCATCTGGAAAGAAGACAGAACTAATTGCATGCCTGTCAGATGTTGGGATCCTAGGTAGCCGCGCTACCTGCAAGTGCCTGAAGCTAACTGCAACCCTAGGTCAGAAGGTCTTATACATGCTTAAGTGAAGTAGAAAATTTCAATTTTTCCGAATACATTTTGCAATATTTACCGACAAGATTTAATAAGAGTCGTACTCAAGACGTAAGTTCATCAAATGATGCCAGCAAAAACTTAAAAGTTCCTGTTCTGTGGCCGAATTTTATTCATCAGCGGACAATCTTGTCGGCTTGATATGTGAAAATTTTCGAGCAATTGGGTTTGAGCAAATTAGCGGACACTCAATTTTGACGATATGAAACATAACTAAAAAAAATGTCTTCGGTGCCTGGTTCCCTGTTGTAATTTGCCAGCTTCAATCAAGCGAAGCGGGCAAATTTGGGCGAACCGTAAATTCTTTTTGGCTACCTGCAAAAAACTAAATACATATACAGGCATGAATAATTGAGCAAAACTTGGAATCTTGATTGATGACAGCGAGGCTCCCATGCCAAGAACGTATCCATGACGCACTTATCGAAAGAGTGTATTACGCTATCCTGCTGCCATTGCTGCCGTTGCTTTCATAGTACAATGTACAGATTTTCACAAACTTTTACAAGTCGGGGAAAATTTAGCTTTGTATAAGTTCCATACCCTTTTCAATATTCTCATCCTCGTCATTCTCAATAACCTGGTCATCCACTTCACCATCTACTTCTTTTCCTTTTAAAATTTCTTCATTTTCCTTGTCACCATTTAAGTTATCCCCATTTAAGTTATCCCCATTTACTCCATCGGGATCACAAGTATCCTTCTCAGTAGACCCGCCCAATATAGAAGAACTAATATCACTAATCGGGTCTAACGTCTCGTCATTTTCATTGGTCAGACTGAAAGAACACTCACTAAGAGCATCTGTGTCGATGTCCTCGGAGTTGAGTGAATTCCTAAAGTTGCTTTGTGATTTAGTTTTATCCAATCTTGCCTCAATTTCACGTCGTAGGTCTTCTAACTCGTTAGCCAAAGCTGGTTTGTCCATTCCTTAGATGAATAATAAATACAGTAGTTTAAGATTGAACGCCGCTGTTCTTAATAATGGCATTCGGAGTCTCGACTGGGCATCTCATCGTTGGGATAAATTTCTGTTGAACTACTGGGTGTCCCAAAAACTGGACACTGATTTCATGTAACGTAAAAGCTATCGCAATGAAATAAAGATCATTGGATTCAGAAAGGACTAACTTAGATTTTGATATACAACACTTGAATTTACATGCAATATTGAGCGAGATACAACTGTTTGAATTTGGAATACGTTTTAGGAACTATATAATGACGGTTCTATTGTGGCTACATATGTGAAAAACACAGGGCTGCAAATATATAATTGACATTTGTTCGATCACTTTTAATTCTGGTCGGACATAACCTGAATTTGGTCGGACAAAAACCAACATCACTAAATTTGGTCGGACATATATACGTGACAAAATATATATAAGTCACGAGACAAGTATGTATGCCATTCTGGCGCAACGTAAAATTAAATGCTAGAACGCCTCGTAAATTTTATTGCAAAATGCAAATTGAGTGAATTTGCAATCGAATTTTGTCACAGCAAAAAAATGTATAATGTAACAATTTATTTTGTGATCGCATCAATGTCCGATCAAAATCACTTTTGCTCGGACATTTGCCAAATTTAGTCAGACATTGTCCGATGTCCGACAGTAATTTGCAGCCCTGAAAACACAAATAACGATTGAACAGTTCAATACTTTGACATGTGCATATTTAATTTATCCAGTCGTAGCTATACATGTTATATGATTCAATTGCAATCCATCCCGCTGCAGAATGCATCACTGGGCTCCGCAGTTGAGACTCTGAATAATCATGCAGCATTTTTGCAGCTTAGATAAGACGGTAGTTATAGTACCATGCCTCGTATCCAGGCGCCATGTTGCGGTCAGCACTTGTTTTGTTTCCTGACCTGACGTCATTTTCGCAAGATAGAAAAGGAGTTAAATAGTTATGTAACTAACCCAAACCCTACTCTAACCCCTACCACTAACAGCAACCCGAACTCTAACCCTAACCAAATTAATAAAAAAATCCAAAAAGAAACAACTTTAGAAATTGATCAAATGTCGTAACGTCAGTTTAGTAGATGGAAAGAAGTGAAAACCTATGTTGCTGCTATGGCTCGCGTGACCTTTGCGTGGGCCGCGTGGATGCATTTGACGCGCGCTACCCACGCAACGGCGTAGGAAACCAAAGCGGTTGGGTAAGAGGCACATGGTTACCTTCAATCTCGTCTATCTGTTGTTGTTTCTGTTTCTGTCGTGCTTCGGTGAAACATGGCGGGTCTTGTTCCTCTTCCAAATCTATCGTATTAAACTCATCTACGGTAAGCTGTCCCGACGGCGTCTTCTTAAAATCATTCAGTCTTTTTCTTATCGTTGTGTTACTTAAGCGAACGACTTTTATAACCTATATAGAAATCATTTTAGACTGAGTACACCATTATTTAATAACACTGACTAGAAGTAAGTCAATAGTAGTGGACTCTAAGGGAACTGGAACGATAACTTGGCCGCCATCTTTGAAGCCAGTCATGATGGCCGCTATGTACTGTAGGTATAGAGTGGAAAATACGCCGCCTAAAAGACATCTTAAAACTTTCAGCACGTTCAAACTTGTGTAATATTTTGAATAGGAAACTGTTACACCGGAAGTTTTTGCAGATAGTGGATGTAAAATACTAACTATCCAGAAAACCAGGTTTGGATCTTTAAAGTTGAAGCCTTTTGATAATTTTCGCTCAAAAACAAACTTTTGACTGAACTTCCCGCTCCTCGAAACTCTCCCTAGTCCTTTTGAAAGTTAACTCATCAGATGGGTCGTTTTTAAGCCATTTAAAACACTCGCAGTGCGTGCTTTATCAGATATAAAACACTTGGCTCGTGTTTATGACTTTATGTCTGATAAAGAATTCCTGCTCGTGTTTTAAATAGTACTTACAGTACATGAAACAGCTAAAACAATACTAATTTTCGATACCTACTAATAATTAGCCGTGTCAACAGGGTTCGTAGTCTCCAAGACCAAAACAATTCAAAGACTTTCAAAGATTTTTTCTGCCTATTTTCAAAGACTTTTCAAAGACCTTTGAGAGCAATCAGCTGTCGAAAAATTGTGAGTGTATATAAGCACCATTTTTACACAGTAATTAGTCCAGTCAAATCACATCCTAAAATGCGCCTTTTCGTCGATATTTGCGAAAATTTTGCTTCAATCAATCTATTTTATTAGCTAGGAAATCGTATAATCAAATACTCACTAAAGAATTTAAAGACTTTTAAAGACTTTTAAAGACTTTCTTCGCTTTTTCACACAATTCAAAGACTTTTCAAAGAACTTAAAGACCTGCATTCAAATTTAAAGACTTTCAAGGATTTCAAAGATCACTACGAACCCTGCGTGAATAAAAATCTGCAACGCAGCTATTTCATTTTTGTGACACCCAGAATAATGGTAAATTGTAGTGCGTATGAAGCTTTGGAAGATGGACCTTTGACATAATCGGTGTAAAAATGCTATCTTTTTTCAAACAATACTAATAATAACCTCTTTAATAGTTCGACTAAATCCATGCAGTCTTGCGGCAACAAGTATGGCAGCTCCGCACAATCCAGATGGACGGCGGCCATATTGGATCCAGTCACGTTTCATACGACTGACCAATCGCAAGGCAGTATTTGCGACGTCATTTTCCTTCTCAGCCAATTGAAACTGGTGACAGAAACGGTGGATATACAGACAAGGATCTGAGAAAGATTGAGATGGTTAAAGTCATGACAAAACTAAACAGGTTTTAAAAAAAACTAAAAACTAAACATAAAGCTTTCAAAGGAAGAGGTGGTGGTGAGAAACTAGCCGGCTGAAAGATGGTACAAATATGGGATAAGTTTTGACACAAGTATTAACATCTTTTTGTTCAGTTTCTTGCTTCATCAACTGCTAATTAACTAAGATTATTTACTGCAGTATAAGGATAGATACAATTCTTATTGAAAAGAGATGTGTCATTAAAAGACGCTGAAACGACAAGATTTTGATGATTGCAGGCATACGATGTGGGTTAGGAAAAAGCCAAGAAATTTCTAACAAAAATCACGCCGTCATCTTGCCGTATTTGTGCGATTGTAGCCTGTTTTTGGTTTTTGATTAAAATTAAACGTTATAAATGCAATGAAAAAAATACGGATTAAGAAGTGCATTATTGTATAAAGTAATGTTTTAAAGAAATTAGACTTATTTTGAAATCCCCTTGCTAAGAACTGAAGTATTTTCTAGACTTGTCTTGCTCAAATTGCCTTCATTTTGATACGGTCTATCCAGTCTATTATGAGATCATGACTGATCTCCTAATTTGTGTGTACACCCAGCCCCAAACAACGATGCAAAAAAAAATTAATTGGCTAACCTACTACAGGTAAATTAATGCATAATTCGTGTTGCAGTTTCAAGTAGACTTTTCCTAAAGTGATAACATCAACCTAGAAAATATATTTAGGTATTCAATGAATTAGTCATCCGCCCCTGGTTTATTCAGGTATAGCATGCAACCGTGTACCCAGGGCTAATCAAAGACAGATCACCTGACCAGCTCCAACCAGGGATTTTCCTAACCAAGTTGGAACACCCTGAGGTTGGTGCAACATGGTGTTTTAAGATGAATCTGATAATTTTGTTTTAGTTAGATTTAATATAAATCACAAATTACCTGCAATATATCACTGAAATCTATCAGGAGATCTTACCTTGGGTTAAGGATTTCTTAATTGTAAAATATCTATGGATGCAAAATGTACTATATGTGGGTGTACACTACAGTCTAATCTCATTCCAGTTATGTTTCTTGTCATTCAAATGTGTTTTAAAATTTGTTCCAAATGCATTGAAAGAGTAATTCACTCAAAATTTGGGTCACCACCCACAGGAAATTTTAAACAATTGAAGGAAATTGGCTGGGTTAATTTTAAATATTTCAACTTATGATTGACAGGTCTACAACTTTCCTTGAATTTAACCTATTGAGTGTCAGCACTAATGACATTCACTGAAGGGCTTGAATCCGGGTTTTTCCATTAATTTAGTTTATTGTACGATCATCCAGATTAAATTTTTTTAATTATTTCTGACGTTTCGGCTACCTACACGGCGGCCATTATCAAAGACATATTACAGTTACAAAAAATTTTACAGTTATAACATTTTATAATTTTAAAGGTATACTAATGACATTATTGTTAATCCTTTAAACTCATGCAGTTTGGTCACTCATATCAAGTGCAACCAGGGGCGTTGCTAAAGCGGGGGGGGGGGGGGG
>CACRXK020004890.1:17990-29979 GCA_902702795.2 Paramuricea clavata | reverse complement strand
ATTCTACAATGAAGTACTCTTGGATAATGTAATCTAAATACATATGAAAACGAAGAAGCGGCATTTATCGGGCAGAGAAGCGGCGAGCCATTAAAATGGCGGCAATTTGACGAAATATCGAAGGACACAATATCGAAGATAAAATACACTGCACTGTTACAAAAGTGGATGAAACCTTCTTTGAAATCTTCTTCAGCGATTTATAATTATGTAAAAGTACAATAACTGGATGATATTTGCGAGATTCGGCGATAAAAAGCAAACACGACGGCAAAATATGTGTTTTCGTGGGGGGTAAGTGAAATAAAATGTATTATATTTAAAGAAAACAATGACAATCCTTATGAAATCAACAATATTTATATTAAATTAAGCATAGCTTTTCACCCCATAATAATTTTTTTTAGGAAATAAGAATATTTAATTTCTGCCAGGCATATTAGTTATTTTGTGCATAATCAGCAATTTACCTGGGGTGGTGCATAGTCATTTTCTGCTAAAATATTATACTTAGACAAATTTTTCCTTTCAATGACCACCCCTAAAAGCAACCCTTCTAAACACTATAAGCACTTCAGAAAGGCTATCGCTTTTCCTTTTTGGAAGTTGGAGCTATGTCGACACTGCCGTTTCAGGGCGGGATCATTTTCAGGACTTTCGTCCCGGATTCAGGTTTTCGCACATATGCCATGTTGACCGCCATGGTCATTTTACCCTAAAACAGTTGAGATTACCTGTCCTAAATGAATCGCATACAAACTCATATACAGGTCCTAGACTAAACCGCAATTTTACTATTTGATCGACGTAAAAAAATTAAATTTTTCTTGAAGCTTTAAAAATTACTTCTGATTCCCGTTTAATGTTTAATGAGTAAATAAAGTTTTACTCAGGAATTTGATGAATTGCATGTTGGTGCGTTTACTTTGGTAAGAATTGAGTGAATTCGCTGTCAAGGAAATCTCTGACACACCCAGTCTTTACAACAAATAGATAAAACGTTAATGTCAACTTTGAGTTGATTTATGAGTAAAGCAATGCTTTACCCAGCAATTGGAGTAAGTGTGGGTGCATTTACTTTACTCAAAATATTGAGTATATTTTCTTATGAAATTGGTAATTTTAAGTCACTATTTTGAGTTACTGGGTGAATTATTTTACTCACAAAATTTTACTCAAACTAACCTGCATGTACTATTTGTAATAGAATTAATAATTCATAAATATTTACGCCCATCAAGTCACCGAATATATATGTGTCACGTGTAGGTTTTATAGCTTCCTGTTCTTTCCTTTAACACTAAATATTTCAGAAAAAATTGGAGCAAATATTTTATTTTTTAATGGTACAAAAAGCGTGTGATTTTACTTACAAAAACAACTTTTACATTTTACAATTTTGGTCTTTTCAGGATCTAATTACAAATATGAAATTCTATATCTAAAATATCTAAAAACTAATTTTGATTTTTGACCTATGGTATAACATATACTTCTAAAATATTCTGTAAATCTGTTAAAACCACTGACAGTTAAGAATTCTACTTTAAAATAAGTCAAACTGTTAATGTTTTTAAGAGACTGAGGCAGAGAATTCCACAAGGACACAGCCCTAGCTATAACGAAAGGTTCGTTGACCCGCAGCTGATCTGTATGCCGGAATATCCAAAATGTTCTTTTGTCTTGTATTAACGTCATGAACATCTGACCTGACATGAAACTTCTCACACAAATATGATGGTGGCAATCCCTTCAAGCATTTGAAAGCAAAAATGGCTTATCTTAATTTTAACATATATTTGACTGGAAGCCAGCCCAGTTGTTGCAGAACAAGAGTCACGTGATCGTATTTTCTTGTCCCGGTAACAATACCTGCAGCAAAGGCCTGGACCGCTTGAAGCTTTACAATATTTCTTTGGGATGTATTAGACCAGATAGCGGAGCAGTAATACATTCTCTTAAACCGCCATGCGTCGTGCCAGGGGCCTGGCCGTAAAACGAGCTAATTGGGTTTTATCATCAGGTCAAGTGGTCAGTAATTTTGATATGTTTTCCTAAACAATATTGGGGAAGTTGTATTTGTATTTGTGAAACACTCGCTATCGTTGTTTATATGGCTCCTCAAATGAATCGAGACGTAACAGAATGTTTTCGTTTACTGATTTGAATAGAATTCCTAACGAAGCACATCGTAATTAGGAATTCTATTGAGATACACATTGTATAACTGAAGTGGTGTTTTCACGATGTGTAGATATTGATTTGATTATTGTTCGTATTAAGTCATGTAGACGACAAAGAGTGATTACGATTAAAGCAATTTTGGGTGTGAATTTGTTTGCTGACTTGAGTTTGCATACGTAATTAAGATATTTGATGAAACACTAGTGACTTTCATCAAATATCTTAATTACGTATGCAGCTAAACTCTTGTGGTGCTGTGTCTGACGGTGTTTGACCGCGGTATCTAAACAACTTCTTGTGGCGGAATGCTTACATGCTATTGGTTTAATTACTCATGGATTATTAATGATTTGAGAAGGTGTGAAATTTATGCGTGATTTTAACAGTGGTATCAGATAAACGATATATTGCTGGTTTCCTTCGTGTTTTGCGCATGAATCATGATTTGAGAATTATGTCTCACAACACAAACATGCAAGGAATTTATATCTGTATATTTATCATTACCTGAGTAGTTATAAACTTTCAGAATGTAAGCCTTGCTTCCATTTCCCACAGAAAACGATTCATAAACTGCGTAAGCTGTCTCGTTGTCAAAACTCTCGAGATCAACTCTCAGTACATTCTGACCACTGGCTGAGAGACGATGAATCTTGTCCAACCCAAGCCAAAATTCACCAGACAGATTGCCAAATCCAGTTTTGTAGTCAGCCCAGTTCCTGTAAAAGTCTTCCGAGCCATCCACACGTCTTTGGAATATAGTCCAGCCCCTCCCTGGAGTGTTGTTCATATCGCATGGAACATCAAAGCCTCCTAGGCCATCCGGATCGATTCTATAAACGCTGTTAGCCATTTTGCCCAATTGGTATAAGTCATCACAACTTCTTGCTGAAGGAAAATGTAAATTAAGAAGTTTTATGTACGCTGTACATAACACGCGCTCAAAATTAATAAACGAGCAGAATCTGCCACTTTAGGCCGTGGGATGAGCATCCAAAAGATGCAATTCCGTTGCACCCCTCGTGGAACTACGTAATTTTCACATGAATAAATAGATAAAAACTTACTTTATCAGAATCCGTTGCTCCCCAAGTGAAACAGGTGCACAATTGGGAGAAAAATCACTCCAAAGTTTGATATTTTCGCGCTTCGAAATATTCGAACCGCCATTATTTTGGTAGCAAATACGCATGCGCAACTCAGTCAAACTCGCACTGCGCACGCGCAGACTATAAAAATAGATTCTCACTGGGGGGTTTCCCCGATTTCCTCCGCAAAAACAACAAAATAAAATCACAGAATACTGATCAAACCTTGTAATATAAATACACTCACATTAAATATTGTTAAAAACACATTGTATATTTTGCTTGCTCATATGCTAAATCACTTCAATTCATTGGCTATTGTTTCAAAATACCGTTTTAACGTTTAATTCTACTTTATATTAACATCCTAATTCAATACAAATTTGTGTGAGGTAAAAAACCCACCTGTATCAAACAGGACGGAAAATAAAAAATATATATGCATACAATTCACACGATCAAGGAACAATTAAAATGAAATATTTGTGAAACACTCTTTATCTGTTTGCCGACGCTGATAAGACAATATGACATACCGAAAGATTGGAAAGACAAATAATATGATAACAGTGTTTCCAAGTTCATCCCGGGCTTTAAGGGATATTTATATAAACTCGAAATTCATAAAAAAAAAATAGGAGGAAATATAAAATCCATAATTTCATTATAGCTATCTATAATTGAAAGAAATGTTTTCATCTTTGAACCCAGATTTTCATCAGAGCAATAAAATCCCACTTATTGGATCCTGGCCAAGGGCTTGCATGCTCAAAACGAGATTGCATGTATTCTGCAATAAGCTGTCCTGGCTTTTGTCTGGTAAACTTCTACTTCTCGTATTTGAACTATTTCATGTATTATATTTATATTGTGACATAAGTTGGTATTTAGCCACTATCTAGAATAACAAGGAACGATTCAGCCTGGTTTTTCGTGTCCACACTAGTTGACTTTTTCTTATAGATTTGCTGCTGTGAGTTTCAGCTCCTCCACCAGGGTGCGTTTTAGCTTCTCAGACATGACCATACTGTTAACCCTGTCCATGAGAGGGATATATGTGTTGATAATATAAATACTGTGGATCCTAATGAGAATATCGAATAAGTAAATAAATACTGATCTACTCCACTGATAATACCTACATGCATTACCATCATTGTTCACCTCAAATCATTAATAATTCATGAGCAAATTAGCCAACCATATTGCTTTATTTTGCTCACATGATAATACTAGATACTTTATGAAGTATATTGATCCTGTAGTGTTATGAAGTATATTGATCCTGTAGTGTCCTAGGACTGGATTAAAATTAATTCAGTCCTTGGACTGGATCAAAATTAATTAAGTAGTGATTTATTCGTAATGAGATGTCATTTCAAATCCTCCAATTCGGACTGGACTAGATTTCAAGTCTTCACATTTTGATCCAGTCCTCTGATTCGCCTCGGACGTGATCAAATTGCGTGGACTTGAAATCTAGTCCAGTCCTCATAGTTGGATTTGAAATATTATCCCTTGTCAAATCAGATGCCAATGGTGGCCAAGGAAGATTCAGTTTTGGTATTTCTTGCACCTTTTGGTGAAGAATCAAGCATTGTATAGAATTTGTAACTCATTGACTTTAGAATTTCCCTCAGTTTCTGTGTTGAAATTCACATCATCATCATCAATGGTACAGCTCTCTTCATCAAAGTCCTCATCATTGTTTTCAGACTTAGGGCCTGTTTATATGGAAGCCGGGCTGGCCTGATAAGCGAGACAGCCTGGTAAGCAAGATCTCGCTATGTAGTTATTTTTATAGTAAAAATTATCATGCGTTTATATGGACAAGCAGGCTGGCCCGGGTTGCTGAGATCTCGTTTGAAAGAGGCTAGATCTCGCTTACCGGGATGGAAATTTCTCCATATAAACATTTACAAGCGGGCTATCCTGGTTGCCAGGATGAAAGTTCAAAGATACCGCCGCAAGCTATTTTTAACAACTGTCAAAACAATACAATGTAACAAAATTGTCCTGGCAAGCGGGATGAAAGTTTCTCATATAAACACAAGAGAAATTCATCCCGCTTACTGGACTGTCTTGCTAAGCGGGCCATCCAGGCTTCCATATAAACAGGCCATTAATTGACATATGTTCCTCAACCAATTCAGAAGAATCCAAATTTTCCACATATACAATCTCACTAACATTTCTCATTTTCGGTACACAGAACACAAGTTGGGGATAACTTTTCATCAGTCGTTGCTTGAGTTTAAAAGCTCTATATTTAGATGCATCCACATTCTCAGTGTCCTTAGCAATGATAACAAATTTCTCCAGCAAATCTTTCATATACTTTATTTGCTTATTTCTGATGACCTCCATCTCAATTACTTTCTTACAGAAATATACATCATAAGACTTCTCGTACACTGATGCTCTCGTTGCTTCTTCGTCTCTCTGGTGAGAAATATTGTATAATTGCAGTAGCAAACTTTGTGATAGCGGATTTCCAGAGCTACACAGTTTTTCCCCTGGATTTGCACGAGTATCTGTTGATCATTCTTTCTCTCGGCAGCTGTACGTAGAAGACCAGCATCAATTGTTTTTGCCAACATGAGTGGGGTTCTTCTTCTCTTCTTAGTTACCTGGTGTGTAACAAAATAAATTATTAAACTAAATATCTGCTAATAACAAGGTTGGATGTTTGTAGCATAGAAACTACTTTACCCTAAATAAACTTAATTGATCACAATTCAATATATTTTAAAACCAAACCTGAAAATGTTGTGCACATTGCGCTAGTATTATACCTATCAAAATGACCATACCTTGTCTAGTGAGAACCACGAGGCGTCTCTTCCACAAATAATACATATCTCTGGGAGTACATGCGCGTTTCTTTTAGGCAGGGCCTTTATATTTATAGCTTCTGCGACTGATTGACGTGTAATTTTTCGCCTTGGTTCTATTTCCTCCACTTCCACGTGTGATTCTTTAGTAGAAGTTATAGTTTTAGAGCTAGTTCCTTCTCCTTTTTCTTCTTTTCTCTGTTATCTACGGATCTTCGGTTCATCGCAAAATCTCTTCTAGCATTTCATATGATGGTTCCATTCTAAGTTAATGGTGTCAGAGTTCTTCTCGATGTATGAATTGACAGATCCGTCATCGATGTTCTCGTACGATTTCTTAGCTATTTCAGCTTGTTGACATTTAAGTTTGGCCCATTTTGACCTACACTCAAGAAATTTCTTAAGCCTTTGGCGTGTAACTTTGCAAAGTTGCTCCGTAACGCCATCAAAATGCATAAAACATGAGGATATTCGAGTTTTATAAATATCTTCAGCCATGTTTATTTGCATAACTGAGCGTGTTTCCACTTCGAAGCATGTGCGTTGGTTGTGCGCGTGCGCAGTGCGAGTTTGGCTGAGTTGCGCATGCGTATTTGCTATCAAAACAATGGCGGTTCGAATATTTCGAAGCTCGAAAATATCAAACTTTGGAGGGATTTTTCTCCCAATTGTGCACCTGTTTCGCTTGGGGAGCAACGGATTCTGATCAAGTAAGTTTTTATCTATTTATTCATGTGAAAATTACGTAGTTCCACGAGGGGTGCAACGGAATCCGTTTTCTAAGCATCTTTTGGATGCTCATCCCACGGCCTAATCTTATATCACTTCACACGCTCATATTTATGTATCAGTATCATAACCAGCTGCTTCCGTCAACCTTTGATGAATTATGGAAAATTTAACGTGAGATTTTTAGGACCTCAGTTGTCGAATTCTTTGGAAGATAATATAAAAACCTCTTCTTTACAACGTTTTAGAAACCATCTAAAAAATGAATATTTTTCTAAATATTAAAAACCAAATTAATAAGCGAATGATAGTTCTGTTTATTTGTTTTCTCTTTGTATGTTTGTTTTGTCTTTGTGCTTATATATGTTACGTCCTCAAATGCATTACAAGTCAGTTTTATAGTGAGATCTTGGCATTTTTAGCTTTTATGAGTTATTTCAAGGCGCCAGGACCCTTTCTTATGAACGATCTATTTTATTTTTCAAACTTGTAAAGCTTAAGGGTTGAAAAAATTTTGTTGTTGTTGTTGTAGAAATATTGACCGATTATTTTTTTAATTCTGATAACATGAAGGAGCTTTAAAGCAGGTAAATTAGGTAAATTAAGTAAGGTATAATTAAGGTATAATTAAGTAGAAAAGAATTCTATTCATTAATCATCAGTAAAAGTGATAGAATTTTAGAACAGTTAGAGTGACAGACAGGATTGATGCTATTGTTTTATACAGAGGAGGTTGGAAGCCCGTGCCGGCATGCATTGCACGTCATTATATATTATCGATTCCCGAGACGCGCCGTCATTGTTCGACAAGCTCTCGGTGTGTTATTTATATGGCGGAATTTTTGCACTGTTCGTGGCAACAACAGTGGGCAACAAAGCTTCTGCATGATTTAAATGGACGTTACCGCATCTTTATGTACATTGTGTGTCGAAAGAGCGACAAGAGCTGCTCTTTCAAGGAATGCCGGGTGTAGAACTCGAATGCTGCATGTAAACTTCACTTTAATTTTGTGGATAGTTTGGACATCAGACGAATTGCGTTTTTGTCCGTCAGTTGTCAAAGGCTAAGAGTTGAAGAAATGCTCGCCGATTGTGATAGTCCTTCATTGATAAAAATCTATTCTACTTTTGACTTCAAGGTTAGTGGACATGCAAAAGGGTCATTTATACTCGAAAATCATACAAGTATTTGACTTTATCTCAAAGGAATAAAATCTATTTACAAAACTGAAAGCATGAAATCTTTTTTCCTGTGTACTAAAACAGTAATCTATCCACACAAACTAAATATTTTAGAGATTATACTGAATGACATACCAATGGTGAATGTAGATGAGTCCCAGTTATGCAGTTGCATTTAGCTGCTATTAAATCCTATGTGTTTGGTTAAAATTTATAGTAAGAGATCTCTGTTAATGTGAAAAGTATGGGTGTAGTAGGTGGATCTGCAGAAGGTGGAGTAGCAAACATGGATGAGCTTAAGGAAATTCAGCAGTTGACCCAACAGTTGCATGTGGATGGTGAATCTTAGTGCTAAAGATGTGAATAATTCAACTCTGATTAGGAGAATGATGCATGGGGACAAGGAGAGAGACACATTGTATCATGTCTCAAATATTTGATACTATTTTGCCATCCCTTTTTCAAATTAATGTTTTCAAACTAAATTTGTTGTTTGTTTACTGCAGTTATCAAATCTCTACTTTATCAGTCCTATAGTCTACCTTGTGTACCTGTTTATAAAAAAACAAACCACTGTATGTTATAGAAAATGCATTGACAGCAGTCCACACTGTATTTAGACGTTAAACAGATAAAAAACCCAAGTAGTGCTGCATTAAAGTAGTTATACAGATAGCCAAAGATAGCCAGGAGTACTCCGAACAAAAAAACCTGCCGAGAACAAAGCAACACACTCACAGGAAAAGATTACTGCTGGTTTTACTGTTGTATATTTATTGGTAATAATGCAATGGTCATACGCAATTGATTCTAATAAAATGCTTTATTCAAAAGGTACAATATATATAAAGTAAATACCAAAGGGATATTGTAACACTTTGATGTCACCGTACAGTAAGAGTGTTAGGTGAAGTGTGCTGCTTTTACTGCAATGACAATTTGACCCTCATAAATTTTATACACCTCTTAATTTAGAGTCATATGGCAAAATTTAAAAATGAAAATTAAAGCCCAGCAAATGACTTTCAGACAAGACATAACAAAAATATAAAATTTATTGGCTAACGTTTCGTTGTAATATTCACAACATCTTCAGAGCAATTAAATTTATTTACAAGCGTGTATTATATATATACAAATTTTTAAACGGTTACATTATTCAAATAAGCGAATAAGAGGGTGGGCTGAAAAACAACCATTAAACAATCATTAAAAATATTAGTAAATTAAAGATATAGCCTAATGGTTAGTAATTATTAGTAGTTAGAGACCTATAGCAAAGCATTAGAATAGGTCAAGAGGAGTCGACCTAATATTGGCATTTAAAATAGGATTAAGTTTAGATATGAAAAGGCTTTCGCGAATGAGTAATTAATCCGCTTCAGAAGTAGCAGTGGAAAGGATTTTAAACTTTTCCGTTTGTGTGGTGATGCGTCTAAATCTTCAACACCAGATCCTGACAAACTAATATTTAATTACTCATCCCGCACATTGACCGACGCTGAAGCTCGCTCCTTTTGAGAAATTATATGGAATCCGAATCCTTAAGAAATAGCCTATTGCGAAAAACCCGATCAATCGTTTTAACGAAGAGTTGATTAAAACTCGGATAAAGGATATTGCTTTGATTGGTTACAAAACGTACATTCCGCCTAAATCAATCTTTTCCGATGACGAGTTCAAGATAATTGAAGGATTCCAGAAGGACAACAACATTTATCTCATCAAGCCAGATAAAGGAAATGGAGTTGTCATTATCAACCGCACAGATTACAACTCAAGAATGCTTAACATTCTTGACGATAACGCTTTGAACGAATTAACCATATAAAGAAACCACTCGCCGTGAAGATGCTGTCCGAACTCTCATAAACGAACTTAAATCGGCTACTACTAAAAAGCGATACAACGATACCGGAACCTGGAACCGGAACCTGGAACCGAGCATAATTTATGCCAATTTGAGCATTTTGCGCCACAAGGGATATACATAATAGTAATTTACAGGGGGGGGGGGGGCGCAATTCAATGGTAATATAAAATATTATATGCAAGGCATTTTGATTTTTAAACAAAACAAAGAATGAACATCGTTGTAGCACCACATACTAGTAAAACATGTTTCATAATTGCGTGGCGATTCTTCTTATCTGTTTTGACGCATTTAGTTTATTTAGCCGCCGCACTTGATTATGAAATGCCAGCAGACAGAGAAGGAAACTACAGCATGCAAAGCAGATTACGCTGAATTAAAGTTGATATGAAGGTAACTTCAATGTCAAAAATACATTTAATAATGAAAAATTGATTTGTTTGATTGAAATTCAGCGTCGAAAATACATAGATGTACAATGTAACTTCAATGAACACCCCGATGGCCATGTTGAAGTTTAGTCGCTTTAACAGCTACAATGGCAGATCAGTTGCTTTTGTAATGTCGGAAACGGTACTTGATAGTAATATATTTAAACCCCGATTATACACAAATGTGACAAATATTGTATATACAGTTAGTTGTTACAAAAACAATTATCTGCAAAATTCAATTATCAAAACAGATTTGCAAAATTATCTGCAAAATTGAATGATCTGCAAATTCTTCATAATAAAACTGCAAAGTCTGTGTTGGATCTACCAATCGATGCTTCTAGTAGCCAGGCTTTAACAATGTTGAAGTGGTATCCTTGTCGTATAGAAGACACTTCCACCGATGTAGTTTTGTTTATAAAGCCTTGAACAATAATGTTCACTTTAATATGGAAGAAAAGGAAGTGATTTACACTTGCATGATACAAGAAATAAACCGTTAGTAAGACTCCCCCTTTGTAGAACCAATTGGGAACAACAAACATCGTCTATATGTTCTTTAACTATGAATTGAATAATCTTCCGCCATTTGTTAAAGATTCTAGTAGCTTCTTAGCTTTCAAAAACAAATATGTCTCAGTATGTAATGAATAATTTAATAATTAATTGGCCATTTAATTAACTTTTTGAACTTTCTTAGGATTTCTAATTAATTATTAAATTTTTTTCATTATCTTGTTGCATGCTGTATTCTGTTTCGAGTAGATAGATAGCAATAATTATAGTCAGTATTCGGTATGTAAATAATTATTTCCTTCTTATTTGAGGTCGATCCCTTATGAAAACCATCTTTGATGACAAGGCTTCCTCACAAGAGATTGTTTAAAAAAAAAGAAAAAAGTTTATTAAACTCAACAGCAACTCAACTCAACTCTGTTCAACTCAACTCAACTCAACTCAACTCTGTTAGATCTCTACTATTGTTCTTCTAACTGTTGAAGGCATAACAAAAAAACTATAGATTTATTTTTGATATTTTGTTATACTTCTAGTTGCCTTTGGAGATTATATAATATAATGTTAGACCGGAAGAGGGGGAAACCTGACTCGACTCCGGAGGGTTATATTAGGGTAAGAGGCAAAACTAAGTGAATTTCGACGCTGAATTTCAATCAGACATTTCAATTTTTCATTATTAAATGTATTTTTGATGTTGAAGTTACTTTCATAACTTCATTCATGTTTGTAATTGATGTTCAAGCGGATATTTTTAGCATGCAGCATATTCGCAATATTCCCATATTCGGCAGCGTATATATAGCATATTCAAAAATCATTAATAATTCATGAAGCAATTATCCAATCTTGAGTAAGAAATTAGTCACGTGCATACGTCTTTATACCAGCTAAAGAACACTTTAACAAAAGACCATTGTTATGCAAACTATATAAAGATTTTTATATAAAAATTTTTATATAAAGATTTTTATATAAGGATTTGACTTATTATGCAAACGTTTTTGAAGCCATTTAAAAAACTCGCAGATCGTGTTTTATTAGGTCTAAAGCCACTCGCGCTGCGCATATATATATATATATATATATATATATATATATATATATATATATATATATATATATATATATATATATATATATATGCGC
>CACRXK020004890.1:0-11698 GCA_902702795.2 Paramuricea clavata | reverse complement strand
TTTTTTTTTTTTTTTATATATATATATATATATATATATATATATATATATATATATATATATATATATATATATATATATATATATATATATATATATATATATATATATATATTTGTATCGGTAATAAGGTAGCCCAATAATTTATAAGCTTTGCTTCGTTTTGAGATTCCTTGCCATTCTTTTGTATTTATTATATAATTTGTGAATTTTTTTGTTTTATGTGGCAAAATAAATTGTTATTATAATATTTGTGGTGTTACTCTGAGTGTATATCCACACCGGGCGAGCTTGAAAAATATGCCCGGTCACGGTGGGATTCGAACCTACGACCTTTGGAATAGTAGCCCAATGCTCTTCCAACTGAGCTACGCGGAAAACACAGAAAAACTTCATATTACTAGAATACACTGGTATTGAAGGAACTAGATTCTGTTCCGAAATATCACTTACTCGAACCGTCCTGACCGCGTAGCTCAGTTGGAAGAGCATATTGGGCTAGTATTCCAAAGGTCGTAGGTTCGAATCCCATCGTGGCCGGGCATATTTTTCAAGCTCGCCCGGTGTGGATATACACTCAGAGTAACACCACAAGTATTATAATAACAATTTATTTTGCAATTTATTTATTTATTTATTTTTATTAATTTATTTTTTTATTTTCACCTGAGTACACTACACCAACACAGAAAAAATTTAAATTGTTATTGTTGTTATTGTTGTGTTGCGGCGCGAAAATCTAACTTTTACGTAAATTGAATTTGATGTGCTTGTAAAAACTTACATTTTTGCTAGTTTTACTTGTGTTAAAGCAGACTTTGCCAAAGTTTTTCTACTTGGAGTTGCGTTGAACCTTTCATTCTAGACGTAAACAGTAGGTTCTATGAATATTAGCCTAATACAAATGACATTCAAGTATGCCCTTATGAAAAGCTAAAATCCAGTGAGAACATAGAACACAGAACATGGTAGTGGGTGCAATGTCTGAACACTGATAACCTACAGTATGTAAATACTTAAAAACCATGATGTAGTTTGCCCCCCCCCCCCCCCCCAAGATTTCACCCTGGCTATGCAACTCTTATAAAAGTAGGTTTAAGAATTTAGGATTTTAAAAAATACACTTTCAAACTACATGGTAAATTCCTAATCTTTGACTTTTACATCTTAACTTAAATAATTATTATATATTTTACCTAGGTAGTCTTGATAATTCAGTGTAAATATCAGTGTTGTAGTACTCGAGTCCAGACTTGACGGCATGACTTGGACTTAAACCAATCAGACTCGATATAAAAAACCTTGGACTCAGACTTGACTCCTCTGGACTAAGTGCCTGTTCATGTGGGGGAAAATTATCTCGCTTAGCGAGAAAATATTTCGACAAGCTAAATAATTTTGTTCTGTTCATATGGAGAAACGTTATCCTGCTTAGTACGGGTAAAGTTTCCGGCCGTGACGTAGCACTGCTGGCGCGCTATTGAAAAGTTGGTGACACGACAGAACGTTTTCCCGCTAAGCGAGAAAGTTGTAGATATGTTGTGTTCATATGAGACAAAAATTATCTTCTCTACCGAGATCTCGCCTGTCAACAAGCGAGATCTCGGTAACCGAGAAAACGTTTCGTCTCATATGAACACAGTCTAACTTTTCGTATTGTTTTCATAACACGAGCGAGATCTCGCTTGTAAACTTGTCGAAATATCCCTAGCCGAGATAACTTTTCCCCATACGAACAGGCCCAAAGGACAATTACTGTAGGAGTCCACCAGTTTATAATTTTCTCTTTTATATAAGTGATTGCTTTATCAAAATTAGGAGCTCTATTGCCACAAAAACACAATAGCTATTGTTTTTTAACAAAAAATTTCATGAAAAATAATTTCTCATTTTTTCGGGGGGGGGGGTAACATCTTAGTTATGGTAAAAATAGAAGCAATCATCCCAACAGCATGTTTATCAACTTTGAAATGCTTCTTATCAGTTTTGTCTGAATCATCATCAAAAGTTAAGTTTTATTTTGTAGAATTCTAAAATGAACCGTTGTGCACAAATAGCTAAACAAAAAACAGGGCTTTAACCCTAGGCTTTGAATAAACTGACCCCTGTAATCTACATACATTTGAAATATTGCTTTTTTTGTGATATATTTTTGGGGGAGAGGGATACTAACAGTAGTTGACACTTTGGCATTTAATTTTGGGCACTTTTGAAGGACTTGGACTGGGACATGAATGCACAATACTTGCACCTTAGGAACTGGACTCTTACAGGTTGTGGACTCGACTACAACACTGGTAAATATTGTATAGTTAAATGAATTGTAAATAACATTAATATTTTTTTAAATAATAATTTATAATACATATTTTAGCTAATTTGAAATTAAAATAGCTAACCCTAGTGTATTTTTTTAAATCCTAAAATATGTTCAACAATGACATACCCATGGTGAAATCTGACGGGGAGGGGGCAAAATTATATAACATGGTTTTTAAGTATTTATATCATCCTCGGTCCCAGGGCCTCACGGCTGACACTGCGTTGCGAGGCCCTGGCGAAAACCAAAACGAGAAGTAATTTGATTGGTCGCATGAAAACAATGGAATGCGGAAATTGAACACGAACTTTTACTAATAAATATGGCTGACTATAGGAGTACACAGGAGTGTAATAACTCTTCAAAGAAGACGAAGAGTCGTTTTGGTCGTTGAAATCTGCTGTCTATCAATGGAAATTTTATTTTCAATATAAAAAATGTTGGATGTTGTGTCACAATGTATTAAAAAGCTGCACAAATTGGACATTGGATTGAAATCGCCGAAGCCGAACTGCCGAAGCGAAGGGACATTTTATACAGGATGTCCCAGAAAAAAGTGACACTATAGTTATCTCATTGTTCTTAAGCCGCTTTTAAACGCGCGTGATTACACGCCTGGGAATTTAATGAACTTGTATTTACATTTAAGCATTTTAAAACGTTTTCGCTTTGTCCAAATATTTTAACGCCCGAGTCAAGCAAAACGATCACACTAATAAACGGCTTGCTTTTTTATTTTAAATTCTAGAAGCAGAAGTTTATGCACCTGTGGGATCAACTTAGTGCTAGGGCATTCAAATTATAACAATGAGATAATTTCTATAGTGTCACTTTTTTTTGGAACACCCTGTAGTTTCTACGAGATTTAATTATATGCAAGTATAAAGGCAGGCGAAAGGCTATATGTGAGTGATGTCTTGAATCTTTCAATTACAAATGAGAAAATCCTGACCGTGAATGAGTGTCTGTCAGTCTGTGTGGTTGTTCAATGCAAGAGGGGTCCATGCCATACATAATATTATATTAAATATAGTATATTATAAAATATAAATTATCCACGACCCACGCCTTTTTACCCACGACCCACGCCTTTTTACCCACGACCCACGCCTTTTTACCCACGACCCACGACATTCTACCCACGACCCACGACCCACGACTGTTAGCTAGTCCCGTTGGGAACCTGATATTCCTTGTCGGGGAACTCCTGAAGCATCCGGCCTCCACACACAAGCACACTGGTACCCACACACCTCCATTTCCTACACCACTGCAATATTAAAGCACAGCATGGATGCACCATAAAGCTGTTATTTATTTTTTACAGTATCTTTATTAACACACCAAATTTTCATAGAGGAAATTGTAAGAATAAATCATTATGTATATCAGTGACACAAAATTGTTTATTTTGTTCATGTTATTTCTTTCTCTGAGTTAATGAAATTTCTTTCTTTTTCTGAGTTGATGCAACTTCTTTCTCTGAGTTGATGAAGAAACAAACTTCCCGACATACCAATCCTTTCATAGTAAGGCCTGAAGTCCTTCCTAAAGTAGTAGTACAATGTTTATAAATTAAAACAATCTTTAGCCAAAAATTTTAGGCCAATCATAATTTAACAGCAACATAGATAATTTTATGATTGAAAATGGCTGGCAAGAAAATACATATTTCAAGTCATATATATGTATTAAACTGAATATGATACTAGCTTGTAGTATGCAGTCACACGATACCTTACAGGTAGTTGTATATCCTACAAACAATCGTTATCTGGGGATACCAAGATTAAGGTGGAGGGAGGGGCGGGTAGGTGGATGGGATGCACATAATATTTCAGGTTTTTATGCTCATTGTCTCTGTCTAAATGCCGCATTTTACATGTGCCAAATCTAATGTGAATTTACATGGTTTGACTCAAATAATAAAGTTTGACATTTTGATTTAAATGTTGAATTTATGTACATACCGGTACGTAGTAAACATATGTAACCTATACATTTGTCCAAAGTGGCAAAGTAATTACTTTGCAATTATACCCACTCTCCTCTTGATGAGCAAAATTGTCTGACATTAGACAGTAAGATAGTAAAGTACAATTATATGATCTGATTAACCCATTGAGCAGTAGCACTCTCACATTAACCAGTACACTCAATCATCTGGCATGTTAAGCTGAGTAAAATAATTTGGTAGCACTTAAAAGGTTGAACAAACTTTTCTAGACTTGGCACATGTAAAATGCAGCGTTTAGACCAGACGTATTAAACAGAATATATGTTGTCTGTACTGTATGTGTACAGTCTTGCAGAAAGAATATTGAGAAACAACCAAATATGTCAGTATCACTCACTCACCATTCAGTAACAAGATTGGGCTTCGTCCACAACAATCGCTTTTAAATTGTCTGTATATTTCGTCGATTATAATAAAAATTCAAAAACTTTCATGTTCTCCAATTGATTGCTGTCCGTATACAATGACTCTCCCAAACTACACATTGTATAGTTCGATTCATCAACTTGAACAGCTTTCATAATTGAAACATTTACATGATCCTTTAGTTTACTGATTTGGTCAATCATTAAATCATATAATGGTGAAATCCAGATCAAATTAATGTTTATCTTGCATGTAAAACATTATTTCTTTCGAGAAATTCTCAAAGTTCACTCCTTGCAAAAAAAAGATGCAGAGTCAGCATTTTATTACGTTTACTTCCGGCAAACTACAAGATTTTTGAAGTTCCGGTTTTGGTTTTCGCCAGGGCCTCCGGCAACGCAGTGTCAGCCGTGAGGCCCTGGGACCGAGGATGTATTTATATAGGAAATCATTGTTCAGACATTGCACCCTCCCCCCCTTACCACGTTCTGTGTTCTATGTTCTCACTGGATTCTAGCTTTTCATAAGGGCATACTTGGATGTCATTTGTATTATGCAGCAGGTTTTAGGTCTGTAAAATGTAGAACCTACTTTTTACTTCCAGAATGAAAGATTCAAGGCAACTCCAAGTAAAAAAATTTGGCAAAGTGTGCTTTAACACAAGTAAAACTGGCAAAAATGCAAGTTTTTAGAGGCACATTAAATTCAATTTACATAAAAGTCAAATTTTCGCGCCAAAACACAAGATAACCTTCACACTTCAAGGGTTATTGTTTTCGTTTATAAATATTCTAAAAGCAGCTTCGTTGTAGCAAAAATATAGTTCGCAACAATGACTAAAAGACATGTTTACTGTCGGTAAAAATAAGTGATCAGCTTACACTGCTAACAAAAGAATATTTCTAGAACAAAATGGTAAACAGAAGCTCTGATACTACATTACAATACCTGCAAACGTCGAGAAATTCTGAGTTCGCGCTGTGTCACAAACAATCAAGACCACAACACCAAAAAAATTATACTCTCCGCTCTAAAGACAGCGGTGCCTGCCTAAACTTACTGACTTCGACTGTTCGGGTTGTATACGGGAGCGCAAGTAAGGGGGGTGTGGGGGGTGACACCCTCCCCCCATATTTAAACATTCGGTCCTGATGGTTATAATAAAGTCGGTCCCACGAAACCAAATCCAGAGCCCGTTTAATGCGCGGTCCAAAGGGCGCGATGGGAGGCTATGGTTATATCACCAGTCTGTATGGAACATATACGTACACTAATTATAGTTCGACAAAACTTCTCAAAATAACATTTACGTACTATATTTTGAATGCGCACTATTTTTTCGGAACCAATTGCGAGCAGTTATAGCTACACACGAGGCATACGTGTACGCGAAGAAAAAAATTAGGGGGCAGAAAGAAATTTGCCCGACTTTTTTTCATTGTGCCCGACTTGTCAAAAAAAATTTTCCGTGCAAACGTTTTGACAGAAAGTGAAGGATAAAGATATAGAGGGGGCACTTCAGCTGAGGAATCTTTCTGTCATTTTTGGGTTGCACGCTCAGAGTCAATTGTGGCAGAGTGGGCGAGGTTTGATGACATAATTGCTGCTTTGGATAAAGAAGCGGAATCAGAAGATGCCAAGACAAGGGTTAAAGCTAAGAATCTGTCAAATGTTTCGAATTCATCCTGGCCTTAATGCTCATGAGAAAAGTTATGTCTAAAACGAAGATTTTAACAAAGTAAGTTCAAGCCATTGAATTGAATATTGCCGATGCTTTGGAAGAAAAACTAAATCTCCAAATAGAAGCTGCTGTTACGTTTAATGCTCAACATGGTGTCAATGCTGAATCGGAGTTTGCTAAGTACCACAGGAAGAGAGTGGCACCACGCAGAATTGATGATGCGCCTGAAAACACTGTTCATTTGGGGTTGCAAACGTTTTACAGAAAAGAGTTCCTGCAAGTGCTTGACGCCCAAATACTATTGCTTGAAGATATATAACTTGAAAGTGGTGGCCTTTAAGATCATATAGAGCCCGCTGTTTTCTTGCTAATGCCACCGTATACAACGAAAGTAAATTATTCCCAGAGATATGTTGTCGCTGATTGACTGGTTTCCAGCCAATGCCAAACCGGACGAAGCTTCACTTGAAGTTGAATTACAAGTTTTTCGGAATCATTGTTTGGCGTCAAAACAAGGCATTGCTACCACTAACGATGCTTTGAATTATTGTTCGAAATTCAAAGAACTGTTTCCACTCACGTTGCGGTGCTAATTGAAACTTGTTCTCACAGCTCCTGTAACGATGGGCTTCAAACGAGCGAAGCTTCTCAAAGCTCAAATTAATTAAAACTTTCATCCGTAGCTGCCTCGCCCCCAGGCGCTAATGAAAAAATTAATGCAAGTCACTATATGAAAGGCTTACATGAAGCAGTGCGTCACATTTTAGGCGCGCAAAGGGGAGTGGGATATGAGCGTTTCGATGCCTTAAGCCCATAAACTCCCTGAGATTGTTCGTCGTGACGCACTGCTTCATGTAAACATTTCATATAGTGACTCGCATGAAATTTTTTTATTAGTGCCTGTGGACAGTCAGTTAAAGATATTGTTGTTGTAGTTGTTGCATATATTAAAATAACAAGAATTAAAAAATGACCACTTTACTATTTATTCTATAAGATCGTAATAATATGTAGTTTGCACGAGCCGCGAAGTCGGTCCCTGGTGAAAAAAATCGCTCCTTTGTGCGCACACCGCCCTTAAAAAAATTGCATTTGCGCCCCTGCCCTCACTCTCAGTCAGTAAATTATTATTATAATTATAGACAGTATAGCCAAGAATAACAGCATACATGAATTTGAACTATTTATAAAGTTGTGTTTTTTCATTCTAGTCATGACTACCGAAATTGTTCCTCACTCGAAAGCTCACGGAATTGATTTCCTTGGTACTAACGACTACTACTACATCGTCCGCTCAGATATCGGTGTCTATTTGAAATCAAGCAACTTTCATGGAGGTTCTGACATTGAGATTTTTGACCTGCATCTTTCCTGCCAAAATGGAGAGCATTACCTTGCAAGCGTAGAAGGTTATTTCTACATCATCAAAGGCGACAGCTACCGTAGAGTACGGAACATGAAGGCGGACACAGATGCTCAAGTGTTTCCCCTCCATCCCAACTGTCGCGGCGGAGATAACTACTATTCAGTTAATGAATCTTTCTACATCGTGTTCCAGGATAGAGGTGTCTACCGGACAACTACAAACATGAAAGAAGACCACGACGGGCAAGAGTTTCCCATCCACGAAAACTGCAAAAACGGTCTCTACTACTGGGGTAGGGACGAGTACGTGTACATTTTGGAGCCAGTTCGTAATTGGGGTGTCGAGTACCGCAGGGCGACCAATTTGAAAGACGATTCAAACGGTAAATTATACTCTATGCACAGGTCTGTTGTCGACTTCTTGCCTGGTGGATTGGCAATCACTCAAGGAAGCACTTTTGCAAAATGGGAGCAAATTAAATCCATCGCAAACGATTCAGACGTCGAGGTTCATTGGTCCAAAGAAATTTCACACCTGAAAGGAGTGAAGAGGTCTGAATTGTCAACAATCGAGCACAACTGGAAAATTCAACCCACGGTTTCTGGCAGCGCTGGGAATCTTGCCGGAGCTTTTGCCCGGGCACAGTTTGCTTTGCAACTAGAATACGGAGGAAAGAAAGTGAACACAAAAAACGAAAGTTGGGAAGACGTAAAGGAGGTTAAAGAGAAGATTGAGTTCAAATTAGATCCTCATCAGCAAGTGTGGATATGGCAGTATCTGGTAGGTCTCGGAAAAGAAGATATTCTGTTTTGTCGTGATATTGAGGCAACAAACACTAATGAGCCTCCAACCGATGACCCGCTGCCGCTTGCAAACTAAACAATAACTTTCGAAATTTTGCAAACCACCAAAACGCGCAAAGTTTATTATAAACGTTGGTAATTCATTTATGTATACATTTCGATAAACAATTTCTGTTGAATCTATAACATTAGGTATTCAATTTACGGACACGTAGAATAAATAGCGAAAAGGATTGACCATCCAAGTGTAGCTATTTAGAATTTTAGCCAACTTTTTGTAACTAAGCATGTAATGAGATTGGATACTAATAAAAGTGACAATCAAACTCGACGCTAAATATGTACAATTTTAAACAATAATCTGATATGTACGGTGGCTCGGAGGTGACATAATCATATTTTTATTTTAGCGACTTTTTTCGCTCCCTCTTTTTATTTCGGGGACTTTTTTCGCTTCCTAATTTTATTTTTCGCGACTTTCTGTGCAGTTCATCTATGTCGTTGAGGAAAGACATACTCACGTAGTAAATAGAAGTAGACGTGCATGTGTTTATAACTATCTTCGTATTAGAAATAGCTAGCTGTAGTGGTATTTCACCACAATATTCTCCTGCTATCCAAGAACTAGAATTGGCACGGAATGAAGCAATTATAAACTACTTTCGACTTGGCTTTACGGCCCCAGAAATTTCAGCTTTCCTTGTGACCCTTCATATATGAGATATTTATGCCCTTCATGGAGTACAGCTTAGCTTGCGGCAACTCAGAAGAATTCTGCGAAACCATGATTGCCGAAGAAGAGTAAATCCACTGAGCTATACCTATATATCTGGAGATCGTGCTCTCGACTGAAATAAGTATCGGCGAAAACATGGCGGATTTGACGTCAATGGGGTACAGCCATTGAACTAAATATAACTGGAACGACAACTCCTATGATATAGAGCCCTATGAAAATTAACCTTCAAAAATACTGAGGAGAGTTCGAAGGAGTGAGAATTTTTTGACCAACCTGTTTCACAGGGTCTCACCTCCGCCACGCCCCCCAAACACCGGCCCCGCGGCGAGATCCTGTTCGAGTATGGTCACGTGATATCCCAGATTTGGGGATATAGCGTAATTTGTCGTTAGGGTGGGTACGTGGGGCAGAGTTATTAACTACAGTCATTGCTGCCGCAGCAAGCGAGCATTAAGCGAGCAAGCAAGGCAGCAGACTAAAATCGTACAGCTACTTAAAATCTCAATCTTGCTAGAGCCGCAAAGCATGTTGGTTGAAAGTCATTTTACCAACATGCAACGCGCGGCTATTTGAATTACAGTGCTATTAAATATTTACAATTATTCACTTTCACGCTGTTTTTAAAAGCAATATTGCACAGGTATAAATCTACAATAGAATTATAAATGCAGTTAATTAATTTGTGAGCGAGTGGTAGTTCAATACAGAAAGTTTCAGACCCATTTTGCATGACATAACTCATATTAAAATCACTATTAGACGTCACTATTAACAGGCGACGAACAGGGGGGAATTTTTTTCTACAGCCAATCACTTGTCAGAAAACAGCCGTAAACAACCTAATTAGAACAAAATCTTTGTATTGCTTGTAAACTTGAGTGAAGTATTGAAAATTTAACTCAGTTTACAAGCCAGTAAAATGGAAAAATCGCTGCAAATTGCAGTGTTGTCGCACCAAAGTTGCAGTCAAAATCGCAGGGTGTGTACATTGGAGATTTTAAAAAATCGTTGTAGAAATCGCAGTGAAAATTGCAAGTGTAAACTAAAGCATAAGCAAGAATATATCAAGTGGAATCTGTTGAATTAATCACTGTTTTTATAGTGTGCGTACAAATACAAACGACAAATACTATCGGATTTCATATTAAGTCTAATACTGCTATATTTCACTATAGTTTAGATAGTATTTTAATACGTTTCACAGTTTTATAGGCTACGCTTCAAATTTTGTATTTGTATATTTCGTATATGCGATAACACATCTTTGATTTGCAATCACTACAAACAGTATTTTAAAACGTTCATGGCGTGTGCTTCTTAAAGGCAGCATTTACTACATTTTAGGTAACCTAGTTTCTAAAAATAATAGAACTTGTCAATTTAGTTAAAGGGGAAGTCAAGTCCGTAATGTCAACAAACGGATTGTTTACATTTTGAAGTGCTGTATTTTTTAAAATATGATGTATTGTCGGAATATCTAACACCATTTTGATTCGCTATGCTTCTAAATGAATATAAAATAAAGTTTATTTTCAGAAAAATTCGAAATTTGGGCAATGTTCACATCAGAGGTCCTCACATTGTTATGCGCAGAACCGATGCGCAGAACGGACTTGACTTCCCCTTTAAGGTTACAGAACACCTTTGAGTGTTAATTTTGCCTAAAATTTTTTTATTGGTTTCCATGAAAGCATTAGACTAGTTCTACTATCTGACCAAGTTTGAACGAAAAAATTCGAAAACTCGCAGAGTTATTTAATAAAATACATTTCGCTGCAATAAGAAAAACATTGAAAATGTAATATTCAAATTCAATTTTCTCCCGAAGAATTTTACGGTAATTACTGATTTTCAAACGAGTTGTGCTCCTGCGGGTTTTGATCAATTTTTTTCAAATTTTCACAGGACATAGCTAAGACATCAGTTTCAAAATGGTGTTCGGCTTTTTTTTAATTTTGGATATTTTAATAATAAAGAGCAATTCACTCAAACAATTCAGAAATATATTGCAGTCGTCGAAATAAATCGCCATATCAGCGGAATGACGAAATAAACAAAAAATTCCGAACACAACTTTTTAGAACAACTATTTTACTGTATAAAAATGATATTTTCATAAATATATCTTAAAACCAGCAGGAGCACAACTCAAAAGCGTAACGGTACCGCGATTTAAGATTTTCTTGAATAATTCTTATATCATTTTATTGTTTGTTAATTTTACAACTTTACCATATTTTGCATGCACTGGCGAACATTTGGTGAAAATTTGATTCAAATCGGAGAGATATTGAGTGCGCACACTCTTAAAAATAGATGTGTTGCAAAACACACAAAAATGTATAAAGTTTGTTCGTTCACTGCAACCAGGTATATCAATCATGTTTCGCTCGCTACTCTGGTTTA
>CACRXK020004889.1:9728-29986 GCA_902702795.2 Paramuricea clavata | reverse complement strand
GTGGCAGGGGGGGGTCACTTGTTGTCGAAACTATCACCTAACAGTTATCAGAACTGAGAACACTTTTTTAAATGTATGGTAGTCTGTATTTGATGGCAAATAAATATATGGGATAGATTTAGTTTAATTTGCCTGGCATGCTTGTTATGAGCGTTGGATGACGTCTGGGTTAGCAAACTAATTTGCTCTTCTTATTACAGATATATGACTATGTTATATATGAGTCAAATAAAGTTGAATTAGTCGATACAACTAATTAGTAATCTTTTTAATATCTATTTATAACAAATTTGTAATCAATACATTATATAACTTGATAACAAAGGTTTTTTGACTTATTTAGGGACTTTGGGGCAAAATTGCAAAACTGTAATAAAATTTGTGGAAAACAAAATTATAAACTTAGTTTACACGTTGTACCTGTTATGGCTTAAAGTTTTAATTAATAAATTAGATTTATAAATTGCGTGCAGTCAATATCAAGAGTATCAACACGTTTTACGTTGCCTTTTTTAAAATCCACTCTCGTTGAGAGAACTCGCCTGTTTCCGGAGCTATGCCTCGGTGATTCTATTGAAATCGACGACGAAATTTGAAACCACCTAGCGACTGGACAAACAGACGGATCACGAAGAGAAGGCTTAGGGGATTTAAATATATGTTCAAATCCATAACATGAGCGCTATGGAAGGTAATATATCCTGAAATTTTTATCACATTTCCGAGGGTAACAAATACGTGATTTTGTTGTTTGTTTCTATAGCTGTAAATTGCAGCGGATGCAAATTCCCGATTCAAAAAGACGTGCATTCGGCGCTGGGGCTAAAATGGCATCGGAATTGCTTTAGGTTTGTGTATTAGTTGTTTAAATAATGTTATCTTGGGTTTTCCTGCTTTGTTAACCTATTTATTCCTTTTATTTACCTGTATAGGTGTTCGGAATGTTTGAGTACCATACCACTCCATTATATGCCTCGCGATAATGTTCTGTATTGCAAGAAGGATTATATTCTAAAATTTGGCGAACATTGTCAACGATGTGTTAAACAAATCACTGGACCTGTTATGGTATGAAATAAATGCTAACATAGATTATATTTTTGAGTATCTGTCCCCAAAATCAAGCCACAATTTAGTTAGATCTAAGATCTATCATATATCATGTGGACTTGGCAATTTTAATTGTCAGGTAAAAATCACGCTATTTTATATGATATTTTAGATAGTTTATTAATTTACAAGGTTTTTGATAATAAAGGGACTTTCTTCGGAGCTTAATTAGAATTTTTTAGAGTCTTCAAAGAATGTTTCAGCTTCATTTTGTAACAAATTACACTCTGGAATGTTGATATTTATACAAGGAAAAACTCAGAATGGTTTAGTATAGTTTTCTGCACGAATGTTTAGATATTTTTGAAAGAATTAAGTAAGTATATCTAGGCTATAAAATCTTCTAAGATGTCGTTTAGTTTCAAAGGATGTGAACTATTATGCCTGTTAGCACACCTTTCAGACATAAACAAACTTTCATAATAGCTTGTTCACATTAAATATTCTTGACAGCAGTTTACAGTAATATCAAGCCAAAAAGCATGTTTATGTATATTTTCAACACAAAATGCAAATTTTATACCTTTGGAATAATTGATTGCAAAATCTCTGTTTTTAACTGCTTGTAAACAAGAAGTTCAGCTTTCATTTGAGTCATATGATAGTCAGATAATTTGCCTATAAATCCTGTCTCTGTCAAATTCGATACTTATCTTAGTGTAAGGTTACTGTTTTGTCTCGGATTTACCGACAAACTGCCTTCAATCTGCCTCAAATGACATATTCTAAACTGATTAAGACACTAATGTCACTAATATGCATATTTTTATGTCGTACTTTGATTTCGCCAAGGAGAAACCTCTTGAGTTCATGTGATATAAGTTTCAAATTTAACCCTTTCGACACTCAAAAACAAAACACAGCCATCCATCCATCAACAAGTATTTGAATTTATTTTAATCTTAGGTTGCTGGCGAACAAAAATATCATACTGAATGCTTTGTATGTACAAAGTGTTTGAAGTTCATTGGTTATGGTGATGAATATATGTTAGTTGAACGACATAATTTGTACTGGTAAGTTTCAATTTTACTTTATTTTGTACTTCATTGGCGAGTTTCATTATGAAGCACTAATGTCAACCTGCAGTTTATTAAATATCAGAACGAGAAAACAATGTTAATTATTTCCATTATATGTTGTATTTAAAGGCAAACGAATGAAATTGAGAGATGTAATTTAATTTTCTTGCTCCAAAGTTGACCATCATCTGTTGAAACTATAAGCTTACTGCAACGCATCAATATTGGCATCAGCATATGGCAAACGCGTTTAATATTTAGTTCTTTGAGAATATTACTTCATCGTGATCAAGCCTGCATTTGCTTGTATTGGGTCGAAGAATCTCTTAGAGTTATTTTTTGAAAGATTTCTTTGTGATATGTGTGGGGGACGATTAAGATTGCACACTGCTTTACTGTCGAGCTGTCTAGAACTTTGGTTGTTTTCGCTTATTATTCTCTTTTGTTATAGCTTTGTGTATTTGACAGCAGGGTGTATGGACAATATATACTAGTATAGTTGATCAGTTAGTGACCTCTAAATTATTTAGTGCATAAGCTATGCGGATATATAACAATCTTGAAGCAATATTTTCAAGGAAATACATTAAATATCATTTGGATTACGTAGTTGCGAGTTATGTGTTGCTATAGATATTCAATTTGAGAACAGATTTATATTCTAGTTTCCTGCAAAACAGTGTGATGCCTGATAAATATATACAAAGTAACATATTGGTCTGATTTACTCACAACATATATCCATGGGCAGACAATTTCTGTTTGTCTTTGAAATACTTGTTTGGGGTTCAGCTTTGAGCTTTATATATTTGCATAAGGAATTCAATTAATTTGTTAATCAATAATTAGACAATTAATGAATACATACAACTTAACTGGGACAAAATGAATTGTATGGTTGAGTACCATGAATATGAATGAGTAAAAAATTCTTGGGTGGTATTTCAAGTTAGAGTATTTATAAGTGGTTTCACTAAGCACTATACAGCATGCTAATTACTTTCATTATTATACATAGTAGTTTCGTATTTTTTTGTGGTAAATAAATAGAATGTGTAGTTTAGATTATTTTGTCATTCTGACAACTGCAGGATGACCGTCATCTCCTGCACGATAGTGCTTAGTGAAACCTTGAATAATGCTTCCAAGCTCAGACATTGGGAAAATAATGATTTTTTTTCTATATTTAGCAATGATTGTTACAAACATTCAATCCTCCCAGCAATAAGTACACCAGTGAGTAAACTGGGACGCTGTCATACAATCCAGCACATCAACCTGGCACCAACGCCAGTCGGTCGACGTAAATTTTCTGTTCTTATTGAGAAAGCAAACAACATCAATAAGCTGCTGCGTTCAGCGGCAAGTTTGGCTCAGAATGGTGAGAGACGGAGCTTCATCGCAATCGAAAAGTACGTTGATCATTTATTGAGTACTGGTTAGCTCTAAACTGTTCTCTCCAGAGATCCAATAAGGATAATCCCTTATATTGATCCACTCTATCAGTTCTCAACTGTTCTGCCTAGAGATCCAGTAATTAAGGGTCATCTTTTATTGATCCAATGTTACTACAGGAGGAAACCTAAACTAAACTAACTTTATTTGTACTGGATAGTTCTATCAGTTCTAAACTATTCCACCTTGAGGTCCAGTAAGGATCATCTCTTATTGATCCAACTGGTGTTACTACAGGAGGAAACCTAAACTAACTTTACTTTCTAGTGGATAGCTCTATCAGTTCTAAACTGTTCTCCCTAGAGGTCCAGTAAGGATCATCTCTTATTGATCCAGTGTTACTACAGGAGGAAACCTAAACTAAATTAACTTTATTTATACCGGATAACTCTATCAGTTCTAAACTGTTCTCCGTAGAGATGCAGTAAGGATCATCTCTTATTGATCCAGTATGGTTACTACAGGAGGAAACCTAAACTAAACTCACTTTATGTTCTACTGGATAGCCAGGGATGCCGGAACTGGGGGAGGGGCAGGAGGGGCAGCTGCCTCTCTTGCCTTTTGCTAGGAGGGGCAAGGGGGGCAGAAGTGTCCTTTGAGTTGTACTATAAATCAATACTACCTGATAAATCACATTTCCAGCGATGCTTTTTGGGCAAAATCATGAGGTGTGATCTTGAATGTGACCTGAATAAGTGTGTTTGCTTTCATTGGCAAGTCAACACATTATTGTAGGTTTATATCTTCACCGGGATCTATAGAGGTGCCCTTTGGTGTGTGCTTGCCCCCCTTTGCCTTTTTATTGTTCCGGCATCTCTGTGGATAGCTCTATCAGATCTAAACTCTTCTCCCTAGAGGTCCAGTAAGGATCATCTCTTATTGATCCAGTGTTACTACTGAGGTAAACCAGAGCAGCACGAGAAAACCTGTGGTGTTTGGTAGAGTCAAACTTGAAGCACTCTTCTCACATGCAACTGTGCATATTGCAGGAATCAAAGTCACAGAGGTGAAAGCACTAACCACTGCAAGACTATCATCACCTCATCTATTAGGAAGACAAAATAGTTACTGTACCTATATATAACCTATTGGTCATATTCTCAACTGTCATTGATTGTTAACTTTTAAGATGAAATCACCATGGTTATAGATTGCAGACTGAGAGATTTAATTCCAATATTTTAGTGTTGATGCAAGCAGTGAGTTGAAAGCCAGGGGGGTGCAGAGCGGAGATAAAGTTTTGGAAGTGAATGACATCATGGTTACTGATGCCACAGTGGAAAAGGTATGCCAAACTTCATAAAAGTTAAGTAAAGATGTTACAGTGTTACGACTGGGTAAAAGCAGAATCTGACTGATACACTTTACTGTTTATCACACTTTGGCACCAATAGCCTCATTTCAACGTTTGCCTGTTTTAGCAAGGGAGGCGAACATGAAGGTTATATCCCCGGTTTCTTGCATGGATATGTTTCTCTTTGATCTTGAGCACAATCACAAAACTATCCTTAACCTTATTGTGCTCTAAACATGGGGAAATAAGTTCATGGAAACAAGGCCATTGAGTGCAATAAACAGTACAGTCTAGTTTTTACCAGTTTGAAACTCTTATTCTTGGGGCCCACAGTAATTGGTAATTACGCTGTTGCGAATTCCCTGCCACTATGTAAGGGATGGACCATTAGAAAAGTGATGGGGGAGGGGATTTTCTAAGAGGCAATATATATATTTTTTGTACACCTATAGAAGAATTTTTTTCTCACTTGATGGCTGGAATTTTTTTTTTAAGTGAAATTTATAGGCCTATCTTCCAAGCAAGGAATTTTTTTTTGCACTATGCCTGGGAAGATTTTTTTTTCCTAATTTTTTTCTGGGAATAATTTTTTGGGGGGTTTTGCCCCCCCCCCCCCTTTGCTAATGGTCCATCCCTAATATGTATAAGGCGAATTAAATACATAAATAAAAATAAATAAATTAAATTTGAGTTCAATAATAACCACTAAAAGTTTAGTGAAAATGTTTCTTCCAGCTCTCTCAAATAATCTCCAACCCTCAGCGAGTGCAGACTCTCACCATTGAGCGAAACACAGCCAATCAACCTCCCCCTCTGGAAATAAACCAACCCACAAAACCAGACACCATCAAATCACCTATCACACGGTCGCCTGTTGGTAGGCATCCCTCTCTGGATCTAATAGGTAGCCCAAATTACGACCAGAAGTTCAAGAGACACCATATGCCTTGGGAGGAAGACACTTTTGAGAATGAGGATTCAAATTCTACAGACAGAAAAACACGCAAAAAACCAGAAAGAGCGAACTCGTTGCCTCGGAGGTAATTAGAATATTTTGCGTAAAGCGGCTTTTGCTTGAAAGAGAAAGCTGACAGATAATCTATCTGTGAATAGACAACTTGCATGTTAGACTAATTTTTGATCTAGTCGGAAAAAAAAGTAAATTCCCGTAAAATTAGTAAAATTGCAAAATTTGGTTACGAAATGTTGTAAAATACGGAAAATATATCCTTGCGAAGTTTGCATATTTTGTATATGTTTGTATTACCTGCAGAAATTGTTACCATTTTTGTGCCGAAAATGGTAACAATTTCCGCATGCAATACAAACATATACAAAGTTTGCGGCAAACTTTGCAAGACTATATTTTCCAAGCTTTATATAATTTCGTACCCAAATTTTGCAATTTTACTAATTTCATTATGTTCTTTTTAGCTGTGGTGTTTGATTCCCTTCTCTTTACTTTATAGATTAAATTTAGTCTAACATGCAATTTGTCCATTAGATATATATAATAATGTGCCACTCTATATACATCAGGCAACGGTTCTGGCAACAAAAGTTAAGACGCAAGAGCAGTATACCTCATGAGCAGACAAACTGTCAAGGGTGTGTTGACTACAAAATTTTTGTAGTTCGCTATATACTACAGCTACTTTAAAAATATGTAGTCAGCTACAACTACTGCTACTTTTGCTATAGCTACTGCTTAAAAAATGTAGCGAACTATTTCGCTACACTATATTTTTTAGTTTTACTATATATTTGGAGCACCTACTAACTCAGGCTGTAATCTAACTTATAACAAATCGACTTACGAGTAGCAACAATAAGCACAAAGCAACATTTGTAAGCACTACAGTGTTCAGGAGTGCAAAAATAACTATCGAGTATTGATTTTAAGCAAACCTTGTCTCAATATCATGCTATTCTATCAAGTTGCTAACAATTTTAAAAAGTAGCGAATAGCGATTCGCTGTTTGAAAAGTAGTCAACTATACTTGGCTACTTTTAGACAAAATGTACTGGCTACTTGAAAATTGTAGTTCACTACACCACAACTACTTCGCTACTACTCACCCTTGCAAACTGTTCACATAACTTCGATTGATAGGGATGCAACTACCTGAAAAATTCAAGGAGAACTTCGACGTTTCGAGCGAAGGCCCTTCATTGGGAAGTTACTACCTTCGCTGACAGTCTGACAAAGACCGTTCAAAAAACAAAACTACTTACATTTTTGTATGCGTGCCAAAGCATGCAGTACTTATATGCTTTCATTTGCTTCGTTAGAGACTAATTAAAAGTACTTGTCTAAGTGTCTTTCTTTACAAACCACACTTAAGTAACAATTGTCAATGAATTCACATAAAATACCTCACATGATTTCGAATGTTTTGACTGTTGGCGTGGTGATGAGCCGTGAGAAAGACGCAAATAATGTAGGCTTTACTTTGAGCAGTAGCTTTTGGCCTCACTCGAACAAACAACATTCCCGTATAATATGCTACTGAAGGACAACTTTGTACGTTTAATAACGTAGCCGTTTGAACAACAACGACGTGCTAGAATGCTCAAGGGAATGCAAGTTATAGTTGCCTTTGTCTGAGAGTAAAATAATTCTTTTACTGCTCAGATAGTCCATCTTGACCACTTTTGACGGGTGATCCATTTATTTTGCGTTATTCACAGAGAAATTACCAAACGAACTTTCTTATCTTTGCGCAAGTTCGTCCAGAAGGATCATGCGTCAAACTTTTTCAATAATTTTTTTGTAGTAACTCCACGGACAACAATAATGTTATGAAGTGTAACTCTCCACTGCATCGCTCACAGTCTATGAAAGCTGAAGCGGGACAGTAAGTGTCTATGCTTTATTTATCTACTCATACAACGCAACCCTTTGCACAACAGTTAGCTTTGCACACGCAAAAATCTCACATCTTGTAACGAGTTTGTCAACAAGCCGCTCGTCAACAAGTTGTCTTCGCACTGCCTGTCACAAGTTGTCAACAAGTTTAACAAGTTCGATACAGTCATGATATAGCAGTATTGTTACAACCTTGTGTCGTCAACCTTGTAACATTCTTGTTTATCACGACTGTATCAGACTTGTTAGAACAACCTTGTGACAAGCCTGATGATGCCATCAAGCTTGTTACAAGTTGTTAACAGCTTGATACAAACTTGTTACAACAACTGGGAACAAGCAGGTGCGAACATAACTTGTTGACAGTTTGTGAACATATTTGTAACAACTTGTTTGCAGACTTGTGACAACTTGTGCGTTTTTACGTGTGTACCATCCAGTCAAGATCCAGTGTTCGGAATGTCCCATAGTCTTTTCCTTGTTTTTAAAATATCTTCATGATTCATTCCTTTGAAAATATATGCAATATCCACCTCTGTTTAATTTCTAGAGTATTTCGTCCATCAGATCTCATCGTTGGTGAAGTCATTGGTAAAGGGTTCTTTGGTCAAGTTAGTAAGGTACACAGATATGTTAATATCCAATATTTTGGCCATCTCGCTTGTTGGAATGGAATGTTGAACGATTTTTCTGATGGAAATGTCGAGGGAATATTATATGCATATGGTAGACCTGACCGAAAACAGCTGCAAAAAGTGCATATCAGTGTCTAAAAATGTATATAAATTTTCGGTTAAAAAGTTCCATCTGCAAGTCCTGCAATGCATCTTCTATATCGCGCAGATATTACAGACATTTTTATCATTTCTTGTTGCATGTTATCTTCAGCAGTCTGGGAGTAATAAATTAGTCTGAGAGTAACTCGATAATTTGTTTATTTATAGAAATTACTTTGTAGAAATATTTTAGTCTAAGTTTGTTTTAACCCTGATGATGGACGCTCAGTCCGAAAGCTTGGTTTTTATTTAGTTTTTAACATTATATTTTAATAATAAGGATTTTTTAATAGCCACAGACGACGGTGTTAGTTTTAGAGTAGCCAAATGGAGTCGAATAATTTGCCGAAAATTGACTGTTCCAACGAAGACTGAATCAAACTCAAGCTATTTTGAATAATCATAGGTAGTACATCGTGGCACAGGGAAGGTGATGGTCCTGAAAGAATTGATAAGGTGTGATGTTACCGCTCAAAAACAATTTATTAAAGAGGTAAGTTAATCAATCAAATAATCATTTCCATTGCTTTCTAGCCTTCACTGATGTTTTCCGTTTCATCGTTTCAGGTGACCTTACTTAAAACGCTCGAGCATCCGAATGTTTTAAAGTTCATTGGTATTTTATACAAGAATAAAGTATTAAGTTTTATCGCAGGTGGGGTGAATTAACTTATAACAAAAAAACAAAGTAGGTTGACCGTGTTAATAATGCAGTCGTTTTTAACACCTACACTAACGTAACTTACCCATGTGGATGGTTAGGTAGGGTGGGGTGGGGTGAGAGGTCTGCAGTTTGTTAGTTTACCAAACAATTAGCCATTCCGAAGTTGGTGAGTGGACTGGGGACGAGTGTTAAAAAGTGTCCAAATTAAGAAATGAACCAAATCACTAAAACGATCACCTCAAAATGAGCAAGTATACAAAGTTTGAAGACGTTTACATGAATACCCTTCGAATAATAAGCTTTCGAAAATTGTGAAATTACTGATTAAAAGATTGTTTTTGGGACGCGCGTCCCCCAAAACAAAAATTACAGTACATTTCATAGTAAATATTGCGATTTTCGAAAGCTTATTATTCGAAGGGTATTCATGTAAATGTCTTCAAACTTTGTATACTTACTAATTTTAAGGTGGTCGTTTTAGTGATTGGGTTCATTTCTTAATTTGGGCACTTTTTAACACTCGTCCCCAGTCCTCTCATCAACTTCGGAATGGCTAATTGCAATTACTTAATTGGATTCAGGTCATGAAACCCGTCCCCAGGCTCGCGCTGTTAATACCTTAGTTGTTAACCTTGGTTATTGCATAATCTCACATGAAATAATTTCCCGTCATAGAATATATAACTGGCGGAACGCTAAGAGGAATACTGAAGGACCAATCACGTGACTTATCTTGGTCTCAAAGGGTTAAATTCGCCAAAGATATTGCACTTGGAATGGTAAGTTGACAGATCTGCTGCACAAGTGTTTACAAGTACTTGAGAAAGCTTCAGATTGAAAACGATACAACTCAGTGACAAACACAAGCAGAATTTCGACGTTCTCCTTGTATTTTTCAGGTAGTTATATCCCTATCCATCTGAAGCTTTCTTATTATTGGCAATACCTACACTGGCACACATCGTACCAGAATGTTTACCAAAGATGTCTATTTTATTAACTTTTTTCTCAATCTTTCATTGCAGGATTATCTTCACAAAATGAACGTGATTCATAGAGACCTCAAGTCCAAAAACTGTCTCGCCAGAAAAGATGAGGTAACAGCTCATCTGTCTTTCTGTGACTGGCGATTGATTTCTGTGTGCCATATGTCACATGACTCCTGTAGTATCATTGGATCAATAACGAATGACTCTTACTGGACCCCTAGGAAGAACGGTTTAGAACTGATACCGCTATCCAGTAGAAATAAAGTTAGTTTAGTTTAGTTTAATTAGGTTTTCTCCTGTAGTAACACTGGATCAATAAAGCCTGGTTCACACGATGAAATAAGCATAAGCATAAGCATAAGCATAAGCTAGCGGAACCTTTGATGTAAGCATAAGAAGAACGCAACATTTGTTCTTCTTATGTTATGCTTATGCTTACATCAATGGTTCCGCTGCTTGTGCTTATGCTTATTTCATCGTGTGAACCAGGCTTAAGGGATGACTCTTACTGGACCTCTAGGGAGAAAGATTTAGAACTGATAGAGCTATCCAGTAGAAATAAAGTTAGTTTAGTTTAGTTTAGGTTTTCTCCTGTAGTAACACTGGATCAATAAGGGAGGACTCTTACTGGACCTCTAGGGGGAACAGTTCTGTGGTTAATATCTGATAGAGCTATATATCCAGTATCAGTAATCTAATATTCATTATAATATCAGGGTATGACAATTGTCGTGGCAGATTTTGGTCTGGCAGGAATAATGAGTATCAATGAGGAACAAACAAATGGTCGAGATCAAAACAACAATGGAAATAAACATTCCAATCTTTTATCAGCACGCCCACCTCCACCGAAGAAACGGTAATTACTCTTTGTATAACACTCAGAGCATAACAAATAGTACGTTGTCTATAAGCCTACGTTTGCACTATACCAGATAGTTTTCCGTAGCGGCGCGAAAAAGCATCTATCCGATACGGAATGTACAACTTTCAGAAGCTGAGCGAAATAACATCTTGCCGTTGTAGTAATTCCTTTGAAAATAGCGTTCCTAAAAGGCACGGGTGGGTATTTTTTCACGTCGCTACGGAAAACTATCCGGTACAGTCTTTGCCTACTAAGTTTTCTAACAAAGCTTTTAATTTTCGCTGCTGTAGAACAACCGTCGTGGGTTCGCCTTACTGGATGGCTCCCGAAATGTTAAACGGTATTGTTACATTTTTCACTTGTAAAGCTGCTCTGTAGGGCATCTATTCTAAACTTTTTTTTATTATTGTTCAAGGAAATGCTTATGATGAACGCGTGGATATTTTTTCATTTGGAATTATTGTTTGTGAGGTAGATAAATGTTTCTTGATGTTTTCCAGATGCTTTTATCTTTTAAACTTCTACTACATATCCCAAGTTATATGTTCTGCCAGGACCGTATTTTCACATATTTTCTATATTTTATTTTAAAGATTATCAGTAGAGTGAAAGCAAATCCTGATTTTATTCCTCGAACGAAAGTAAGTCTCCTCTCATGTTCCCACGTCTTTTCCTTCTCTTTTCATTCTATAAGGGACCGGTCATTATTTATGGTCTGGTCGGTGTTGAAGAGAAAATGGGTGGGTAAACAAAATTTTATGGGTGGAAATGGGTGGGTTGAATAAAAATTCACCAAGCCAAGTAAATTGACAAAATTAAGTTAGGGTGGGTCTACGATTTTTGAATGAGTGCTGGGGTTGGGTAGAGAAAAAATAATTTTTTTGAAGGTTGGGTCCCTAAATAATTTGGCCAAGATTATATGTCCATACCATCTCAACCTTGCTTCCTAATCTTTTCATTCCATAATGTCTCTGACCAGCTCTCCTTCATCTCTTATTACATGTCCGTACCATCTCAGCCTTGCTTCCCTCACCTTCTCCGTAATGTGTACCACCTCACATCTTCTGATCTCTTCATTCCATAATGTGTCTGACCAGCTGTCCATCATCGCTTCTTATTACGTGTCCATACCATCTCAACCTTGCTTCCCTCACCTTCTCTGCAATATCTACCACCCCACATCTTCTAATCTTTTCATTCCATAATGTCTCTGACCAGCCTTCCTTCATCTCTTTTTATTAAATGTCTATACAATCTCAGCCTACGGCCACTTTTGAATTCTTCATTCCATAATCTTGTTGTTGTTTTTCAGGCATTTGGTCTGGACGAGCCATCGTTTGAGGGAAAGTTTTGTGAAAGTTGTCCGAAATCGTTCTTTCAAATTGCTTGTTTATGTTGTGATCTGGACCCCAGTGCCAGGTAATATCAACAATATTAATGATGATAATGATTTCGCCCTCATCAACTATCACCTCTTAGTATAATTTCAGTATTGAAAAATTTCAGTATTGACTAATTGTTAAATAGAAAAGGTAATGTCAATTACAAACAGTGTGGTTGCCCGAGACTTGTGAGCCGGGTAAGAGACAACTCATTAATGGACCATTTGCATTATAGACTAAATTTTGATCTGGACAAAAATTTCATCACAGCTTGAAAGAGCATCACAAAATTAGTAATATTCCAAAGTTTCGTTGCGAAATGTTGTAAAATGCGGATAATATAGCCTTGCGAAGTTTGCCGTTTTTCAGCAATTTTGTATTACGCACGGGAAATTGACAGCCCAATCGGGTGTTGGGGCATCAATTTCCCGTTCGTAATACAAAATGACTGAAAATTGCAAATTTCGCAAGGCTATATTATCCGCATTTTACAACATTTCGCAACGAAACTTTGGAATATTACTAATTTTGTGATGCTCTTTCAAGCTGTGATGAAATTTTTGTCTAGATCAAAATTTAGTCTATAATGCAAATGGTCCATTATTAAATAGAAAAGATAATGTCCATTACAAACAGTGTGGTTGCCCGAGACTTGTGAGCCGGGTAAGAGACACCTCTTTAACCACATCTATACTTGATGATATTAAACATTGAAATCCACTCTGGCTACTCGCCCCCAATGAGCTCCTAAATATCAGGAGTAAGAACTTCAGTCATTCGGCCTATGAGAAAAGTGAAGTCAAGATGGCGGTCATTGACGTCCAATAGCTCTGAAGGTCGTAAACAGATTTTATACCATTTTCCCAGCTAATTCCAGTTTTTTTCTAACGGATCGTATCGCTAACCAAGTTATCAGTGCGTAAAACCATAGTATTATTCTTTAAATCGATGTCAAAATACGAAATTTCGGCACACTCCTTGCCAAGATGGCGGAAATTGAAGAGCTACCGTAAACCTCCGACTATAAGCCCTGGGCTTATATTCTTTCGTAAGCGATTTTTGATGGGCTTATACAAGGGGGGGGGGGCTTATATACGGGTGGGGGCTTATACATGGACGATCCTTTGTGTTAGTGTAATAGTGATAAACAAGTATAGTAATAGTGATAAACAAGTGTTAAGCATAGTAATAATAGTGATTAATAGTGATAATAGTGATAAACAATGCAATAGTGATAAACAAGTGGGCTTATATTCGGGTGGGGGCTTATATTTGGAATGAGGTGGGCGTTAGTGCATGTGGTGGGCTTATACACGGGGGGGGCTTATATTCGGGGGGGGGGGCTTATAATCGGAGGTTTACGGTATTGGACGTCAGTTCCAGTGCTTTCTATTATTTCTGTATGCGCGGTTAACATGAAGCTGGCTTCACTTTTTGTACTCGCGTTCTCACTCCAGATATATATTAAGCTCAGTGCTCGCTCCTCACACTCGGTCGTCTTTTCAATTTCAGGCCGACATTTTCTTCCCTCAGTCACTGGCTGGAAGCTTTGTTAGTCCATCTGGAGGTCGGTATGCCATTGCCGAGTGACGTTGCGTACTCGCTTTTACCAAAAAGCTTAAAAACATCCGTCGTTATAGACGCGAAAGAGACGGATCTTGCACGGTGAAATATTGTTGGGTTTCAATAAGCGTTACAGGGCTAGAAATTGTGGTCAACTTCAGAAATATTGAGTATCATGCCAGTGATCCTTTGGGCGCTTGGCGTCCCAGAAAATGGCTTACTCTTGAGATATTTATAACTGATCTCCAATATTTACTTGGTATTGGCCAGGGGCGGCGGAAAGTCGATAATTGAGAGGGGGGGCTGATATTCATATATTCATGTTCTGCATCATTTATTTCCTTTGAAAGCGATTGTTTTTACAGTCTGTGAACACGAATATATGAATATCAGCCCCCCCCCCCAATTATCGACTTTCCGCCGCCCCTGGTATTGGCCCATATTTATCGGAATCCTATTGAAAAACAACTCAACTCGTTAGGAAAAGAATTTCTCACTCTGATAACTGCAGGTTGACCACCATCTGCTGCACGATAGTGCTTATTGAAACTGGAATGAAAATTGTTAAAATAACCATAAAATTGGTTAAAATGGTCAGATGGCTCGGATTCTATTTGAATGCAGGCCAGTCGAGTTCTAACGCGAGACAACCAGGCATCTAGCACGACCTAGACTAATTTAAAATGTATATATGCATCTACATATAGACGGATTTATAACGTGGTACGGCCCCTTTTTTTGCTCACAGATGAGATTTTAATTAAGCACAAACAAAGAAAATGTTAATATAGGAGTTTCGTATAGATATATTTAATATGGAAGATAATTATTAAATGTAGAATAAAGTCGGAATAATTGTTTAGCTACTAAATTAAATTAACCATTAATAATTCATGAGTAAATTAGCCAACCATATTGCCTTATTTTGCTCACATGATAATACTGGATACCTGATGAAGTATATTGATATTTGAATGCTGTTCTTAGGGTTTGTAATCCAAGTGAGTATATATATATACATTTTAAGACCTGACTAGGAAGTACTGCGAAAAATGCAGCACAAGGTCCTCTGGTAGGAATTGAACCCACGGCCCTGCGATTCCAGTGCAGCGCTCTAACCAACTGAGCTACAGAGGCCAGCTGTTGAGCTGTAACCGTAAGTTCATGTATATATAGGTGTGCGGGTTGTGATAAGGTGGACTTCAATGATATGGAATGATATGTGAAGTGCAAGAAACCATATCATTGAAGTATATTGATCCTGTCCCAGGACTAGATCAAAATTATTTCAGTCCTTAGACTGGATCCAAATGAATTAAATAGTGATTTATTCGTATGAGATGTCATTTCAAATCCTCCAATTTGGACTGGACTAGATTTCAAATCCTCGCATTTTGATCCAGGCCTCGACTTCGCCTCGGACGTGATCAAATTGCGCGAACTTGAAATCTAGTCCAGTCCTCATAGTCGGATTGGAAATAGTACATAAAGTTGCCGGAAAATTGCAAAGAAATCTCTACAGCTTTGAAACACTGGTTCCGCCGGAGACACAGCGAACAAACCAGGGAACATTGTTTTCTTGGGGGAACCCTGGAACATTTTAGAGTTCCGGCCATGTTTCCCAAAGGTGAACAAACCAAGAAACATTGCTTCCTATATATAGTCATGTTTCCCAACGGTGGACGAACCAGGAAACATTCAGTCCTAGCCATGTTTCTCAAAGATGAGCAAACCAAGAAACAGTGCTTCCTATAGCCATGTTTCCCACCCAAAGGTAGACAAACCAGGAAACATTGTTTTCCAGCCGTGTTTTTAGAACATGGGGAAAGCAGGAAACATCGTGTGCTAGCCACCTGAAGGTTGTCAAACCAGGAAACATTGTTTCCTAACTTTACGAGTTTTGACCCGTACGGGTGGTATGTGTGTAAACTAATTACGACCCGCAACGAGATTTCATGCATACATAATCATGTCTTCAGTAATTTATGGAAATAAGTTAGTATTTTGACTGACATTTTGTGTTTAAACGTTCTAAAATGAATGGATTGTCTTGTTACTTTATATGAGGTTGCGATTATCAGTGAATTTGGCAGGAATGTTTAACAGAATTGTTATTTTTACGGATGGCTAAAGATTTTCTGTACTTTGCTATAAACAAGCAGGTAATCAACAGCTTTTCTTTTTATCTTTGATTTCGAACTGTATCATCTTTTGTCAAAACTATAATTACTTTTCCTACTAGCTTCAAACCCCGTTGAAACGGACCCTGACACCATTCAACAATTTTGAAATAATGTTTTATACTGTTTCGCAAAGCACAAATTTTCAATTTGGATAAGTCTATCAAATTGGGAACGTTAAGGGATCATATCATATTTCCTGATCTGCCATTTTACGAGGTTGTGAAGTGTTATTGTGAAGTGTTACACAGTGTTAAACAATGTTACATATTCTTACATAGTGTTCCAGTGCTACATAGTGTTACATAGTGTTACACATTGTTACATATTGTTCCTCAGTGCTACATAATGCTACAGAGTGTTGACAGTGTTACATAGTGTTACACACACTAACCCCCATCCCTAACCCCACCCCTACTCCTAAATAGAGATAGTGTAACACTTGTAACACTGTTACCCGAGTATATACTTGATAATACACTCTAAATCATGCATCATATGTATACGAAAGAAACGGAAAATGGTTTTTCACATACTGCTGGGGGCCTGATGAGATCAGGGTGGTGCAGGTTACATGAGCATACTTTTGTTGTAGCTTGACAGTATCCCACCCATCCAGACACCCACCCACCCAGCCCTTTTATTTTATTAACTCAGAAATTAAGTGGAACTGAACAGCTTTAGATTAGGTATATGTACTTGTTATAGTAACTATTTAGCTAGCCAGCCTAGCCTGGTTTTTCGTCGCTTGGCGAAAGAATAACGTCTGCGAGCAGGCTACTATTAGCGAGCAATTGTATGATAAATGTCAAGCTTGCGGCTGACGATGCAGCTGCTCCTAGTCGTGTGCAAGAAGGCAAATGCAGGATCCCGAGTGACACCTCTTCCAGGTCTGACATGGTTATAATATAATAATATTGATTTATTTCCTCTAGGTTCAACATAAAAGACCATTCTCTTTGAAATGAGCGAGTCAAAAGCAGTCCCAAAAATATTTTATATTTTCTTAATTGTCTCATTCTCAAGTGGATTCTCCATCATTTGCTTCACAGACTTGCGCACAGCCCCAGCGGGAAAAATCCTGCAATTTAAAGCTAAGGCCTACCCGTATAAATGGCCTCTACGAACTGGGCTACTGGTACTGCTGTTACTGATAACCGTCTTAGCATTTGTGGCCACGCTGAAGGGGATACATAGACTCAATATCGTTCTAGCTGCTCTCATATTTATCTTGTTGATTGTGGAAGTTTCCTTCGCGGGAAAACACTTAACTTGGCGTAACGAACAGACACGTATAGTAAAACAGCAAGGGGATGGTAATACTATGCTACAGCAATATGGCGTTGACCCAGCTATCACAAAAATCATGGATTTTGTTCAGACCTCATATTCGTGTTGTGGAATAACAGATTACCGAGACTGGGCAACCACAAACTGGGCAGCGATAGTTGTAAGTATTAAATACAGTTGAGTAGTAACTATTCCTGGGTTTCGGCAGGGTATTCTATCTTTCTTTTCAGGGCATTCATTCTATAGTTCTCTATCTATCTACTAACCCTCCAGCTATTCAAAAACAGCAATGGCACTCAAGAGTCTGAGAAGCTCAGATTGAATCTCCACTCATTGAGTGTGAGTGAGCTTTTAGAATACGGGCGTAAATCTCTCAATTCTATTTATCTCCAAATACAAGACTACTACATATAATGAAAAGAATTAACATTATTTTCTCACTCTGATAACTGCAGCCCATAAAAGAGTTTCAATATTAATTATAAGTAGATTTCACTAAGCACTATCGTCAACCTGCAGTTATCAGAGTGAGAATTGGGAATATAATGTTAACTCGATCTATTACGAAAGTCACCGAACTGTGGAATCGCATCAAAAATTCGTATATCGACCACTCCCACAAACGTCTACGACCGCGCCTACATAGTTTTGCACGTTTACAATTCTAATTTTAAACAGCCAATTACCAAGAATCTGATTGGCTGTTCAAAATTAGAATTGTAAACATGCAAAACTATGTAGTCGAATGTAGGCGTGGTCGTAGACGTTTGTGGGAGTGGTCGATATACGAATTTTTGATGCGATTCCACAGTTCGGTGATTTTCGTAATATTATATGTAGTAATCTTGTATTTGGATATAAATAAATACAATTGGAAGATGTAGTTTAATTAGCCATTTCCCAAAGTCCTGGGTCTAGTCGCGCGAATCCCAGGTTGGAGGGACAAGAAATCAGGCCTTAAAATATCGGTCGGTCACGGACATTGTTCGACCCATTCGTGAAATTGTCCGACGTAAAGAGGAAACCACCGGACATTCTGTCCGACCTAAGTGAAACTGAAGTTTATTGTTTGTCCGACCCGAAAATGTATTGGTGTCCGACCGAACTGTAGCTTTGTCGAACGTAAATCAAAATGTACACTACTCTAGGACTAGAGGCTCGTATGCTAAATGGAGAATCAGAGTAGTGCATAAAAAGTGAACTGGAAATGTTGTTTTAAAATTAATGTAAATCGAGGGCGGGGCGGCGAACGAAATGATGAAAGTGGAAAATGAGCTTAAGTTGTCAAACTCTTACTGCTTTTCTTAGCAAGCAAGTTAATTTTGGCTTGGAAATTGACGGGTCCACAACATTTGCCGTTCAGAATTAATACATTGTGCTGATATTAATTTGCGTCATTCAGACTTATTTCCGAGCCAAACTGAACTGAAGGTCATCGGACATCATCATACATATGTCCAACCCAAACTCAAAGTCATCAGACATTTTGTCAGACGGTCCTGTAAAATATATTTTAAGGCCTGCAAGAAATATGGCAGCACACATTTAAATTAAATGTTTAATGTAAAACGGAGATATTTCATTTTTGGTCGTCTAAATGTTTGATAGTAGATACTTCTACTCTTTCACATATTTAACGTCTGTCACTATATATTTTATCCCTCCAAACGTTCCCAGAATGCACTGTGATCTCTTTTGGGAAAAGGCTAATTTGCTTGTTCTTATAAATGTCGACATTCCCAGGCAACCCACCAAGACTACGAACTAAAATGTTGTTTTTCGTTTCTTTCAGCTAAAACAAAATGCGGTTCCAACATCGTGTTGTAAGATGCCTGGGCCAGCATGTGGCGATGACTTAGACATTAAAGACCCATTTGAGAACATTTTTGTTCAAGGTTGTACCCAACTTTTATACTTCAGTAAAACCAGTGATCACGACCATGGTGGGGTGGGCATGGCTGTGTTATTTCTCCACTGGTGTTCTGTGGTCACCTGTGTCATACTGGCGTGTGCGGTCCCCTATTCCAGCGGTCTTTCTCCGGCCCAGGCTCTTGCCGGTGAAGAACCGGAGAAGAAACCTGAAGGTGGTGCGGGAAAAAGCCCTAAAAAGCAGGCAAAGTCAAGTGATAAGAAGAGGACTGGAGATGAGTTATTTGAAGAGGAAAACAAAGCGCCCAAAGGAGCGAGAAATTTATTGATCGATAAATCTGAACTTGAAAACGAGTCTGAGACTTTGGACACGAGCGGCCCTTAAGTATATTTTAATTTAGGGACTTGTAGAATACCCAAGGCTAGGCATAGAGTGGTGATCCTTGGAGTTTCCTTGGAGTGGTAAGAAGATTAGTTCAAGTTTTACTATTCTAGGACATGATAGACCCAGTCACGTAACGAGAGACCTATTCCAGTCACGTGAGAATTCAGTGACGCGGCCATGCAAAAAAAGATGTTGTTCGACATTCACGCTGTGCCCGCGAGCAGCAAAGCGGACTGAAAATTACGACCATATAAACCTACAGAGCAAGTCCAATACGGGAAACAGCCCTTTTAAAGCGCGCAGAATCTGACATTACTAGTTGGGGATACAAGCTGGATATAAACTTGCTTGAACCACTTGTTATCTGAGCGATGCATATAATTTTACAGCACGACATTTTAGCAAAATAACGTTGTATTACACCCGTAGCTATCTTTGTACACTCGTAAAATACTTTATACACTCATAATAACACAACGTATTTTTCTAGACAAATCCAGAGTATTCATTTCTGAGTCTTAAATTCTCATGACACTTGCCGCGCG
>CACRXK020004888.1:0-29987 GCA_902702795.2 Paramuricea clavata | reverse complement strand
ACCCATACTTCCCCCACAGTGGAAATAGGTATTTATTCATCGTCCTCTTTTGAACATTATTTTTCATCTAGCGAGGTATACTTGAACGTCTGAATGCGGGTGAGGTCGTCATCGGAGATGGTGGGTTTGTTTTTGCGTTAGAGAAGAGAGGTTACGTCAAAGCAGGACCGTGGACGCCTGAAGCGTCAGTTGAACATCCTGAAGCAGGTATATTCAATATTCTTGAATTTGGCAGTCTAGCTTATCCATAGTTTATATCGGAATGTTTCTCCAATTGTACTATAATAACACTGCATCAATAAGGACTTGTAACTGTTACAGCACCTCTGAAGAGAACTGGTATGAACTATCCAGTATAAATAAAGTTGGTTTAATTTTTTCCTCCTGTCATCACACTGGAACAATATGAGATGTCACTTAATACTGGACCTCTAGGAAGAACAGTTTAGAACTGATAGAGCTATCCAGTATAAATAATGTTTGTTTAGTTTAGGTTTCCTCCTATAGTAACACTGTCACTGGACCTCCTAAGGAGAACAGTTTAGAACTGATAGAGCTATATATATACAGTCTAAAGCTATGTAAATATTAATTGATTTTTGCTCATTCATTTTGTAGTTCTGCAGTTACACAGAGAATTCTGTCGTGCTGGATCAGACATTGCGCAAGCATTCACATTTTATGCCAGTGAAGACAAGCTAGATAACCGAGGAAACGATGCTGGCAAAAAAATAGGGGTTGGTTTTAACAATTCAGGATTTTATTGTTAATATTACAGGATAAATGTGACCATTCAAATGCATGTGGTGATCATCGATTGCTTGGCTTTGATTCCTGATATTTTCAGTTGTCTGATTATAATTGAGGTTATTGTAAGGCTTTTTTATGGCTGTTAATACAACAGCCCCAATCTTGAATTGAGTTTTGAAACTCAACCATGATCATCAAAAGGTTGAGTCCAATAAAGATGAAGTTGCTCAAGTTTTTCTAAAAGCATATGTAAAGAAGGCTAAAAAGGTTCTGTGGCCTTCACCCATACTCTATGGTCCTTAATGTACTCCATTCATGATCCTAAATTTTCATTTTAGGTCAAGTCTGTGAACCAAGCCTCGTGTGATCTTGCCAAACAAGTTTCAAAAGAATTTGGGTGTCTTTGGCTGGGTGGTTTGAGTCAGACTCCAACATATTTGAGTGACGGAAACAAAGAAAAAGTTCAGGAAGAATTCAGAAAACAAACCAAAGTTTTTGTCGAGAATAAAGCTGATTTCCTGCTAGCTGAGGTATGGATTGTACTGTAAATATATGCTATATTGTACAAAATCTAACTTGGTTTGTGTCTCTGCAATTAATTTCTATCTTTAATAAATTTTTCCATGAAGTATTTTGAGCATGTGGAAGAAGCAGTGTGGGCAGTCGAAGTACTAAAAGAGACTGGGCTACCTGTGGCAGCTAGTCTGTGTATCGGCCCAGAGGGTGACATTCATGGTGTCCCGACTGGCGAATGTGCTGTACGTTTGGTTAAGGCTGGTAAGTATTCTGTTGAACCATAGTTAATAGAGGGGATGGTTTGGAAACTCATTAGCATTACAATAAACCTCACTATCTATGTTTTTGTTCAGGTTTATGCAAAAATGTGGTCTTTCATTGTCACGTGCGTATTGTATTTTTGGTCAACCAGCCAATAGCAACGGTTTTGTCCAATTGCTCATCCATGACTTTAACAATAGGACATTTTGAACATTCCTATTGGTTGACTTGAGAAAAATACAATACGCACGTGACGATGAAAGACCACATTTTTGCATAAACCTGAACAACATAGATAATGAGATTTATTGTGATTTTATTGTAATGCTAACGAGCTTCCAAACCATCTCCTCTATTAACTATGGTTGAACCCATTGTGTTGGTGATACAATGGTTACTGCATGCACCTTCTGTGACCATCATCAGTCATTCCTCCAATATGCCATTGTGTAGTTACAACTTGATTGCATTGTCTTCAGGTGCGGACATTGTTGGTATCAACTGTCATTTTGATCCCTTCGTGTGTCTAAAAGCGGTGAAAAACATGAAAGAAGGTTTAGATGCAGCAGGATTGAAAGCTCATTTAATGATTCAGCCATTGGCATTCCATACGCCCGACTGTGGCAAGCAAGGATTTATTGACCTACCTGAATTTCCATTTGGTAAGTTCCTCTGCGTTTCATCTGTTCCGGTCCATGCCCTTCATCAAATCTGCAGACACAGGGCTGGAGGAGGCTTCATAAACTAGGGTGGATGTGCCAAGGCAGGAACATTTTAAAAGAAATATTCTAGATTGTTGAAATGGCATTCTCGGTGACTTCTCTACCTCTTTCGTTAGGCCTTTTTCATCAATTCTTTCATTATGATTTTCAAGTCTATGCTATCTATTAGTCAGCTATCAGCGCAAGTTTTTAAAATTCAATGATTGGGGATGTGTGTGAAAGCTATTCAGGGCCCCCTTCATAAAATCTCCCTCACCCCATCCTTCCTATGCCCCTCAGATGACAGAACGCTTACATATCAAGCTGCAAGAACTGCTACTTTCAATTGCGTCCCATAACTTTTCTCAATCGATCATAAACACTGTGTTAATTATAACCTCAATATATTATTACTGTATTATTTTTCACACGATGAAGAATAGGCGACAGGTTCCCTTCTGCAATTATTTGGTTTGCAGAATTTGTTCACCGTTTTTGCCGCGCTCCCATCCTCCATAAGGTCGCTATACCACCACATCTTCTCATCTCTAATTTCTTCATTCTATAATGCCGTTTTTATTACGTGTGAAAAAAGCTTTATGACTTTGGTTAGACCAATTTTAAGCCTCTCACATAATGTTTTGAGTGAAGTAGAATGGCGTACTCTGACATTCTTCTCTCTTTATTCCCAGCTCTGGAACCGCGTATTCTCACCAGATGGGACATGCACAGATACGCTCGTGAAGCTTACGACTTGGGTGTCCGTTACATCGGAGGATGTTGTGGTTTTGAACCTTATCATATCCGTGCCATTGCGCAGGAGGTAACTAAACTCGCGTTATTGCTCTATCATTCCTAAACTGTTCTCACCAAATGTCCAGTAAAGCTTGGTTTCCACATGATCGTAACGGTCGTAAAGATTGAGTCACAATCTTTCTCATCAGCCGAAATACAACATTTTAGGGACTGTTTATATGGTCCCGCTTACCCGGGATTCAATCAAGTGTGAACTATTTTGAGCAATTAAAATAAGTCGCACTTCATGATCTGACAAAATTGCTTGTTAAAAATTGTATGAAATTCCATGTTTTAGACAAAAAACAAATGTTGTTGAATGTTATTAATCGTCGTCTCCCACCACATAACTCCTAGCGCGTTCCTATTTTCGTTTAGACAATGTTTAAAGTTATCTAACTTTTGTTTAGGGCTGAAACACGTATTTCAATTGCTCAAAATACGTCACACTTCATTGAATCCCGGGTAAGCGGGACCCCTTCGAACTCTGAAAAATACACGGAGTGATTATAAATAGAATTATTTGAATACTTATGATTTATATGTGGTTTACAGGTATAACCTATCACAAACTGGTCGTTGAGAAAGATCGTGACTCTATTTTTACGACCGTTTGGAAACTTGGCTTAACTATCCATCCCTTATTCGCGCAGATTTGAACGCACTACCGTTTTGTAGGTTAACAAAATCTTCAACGCAATCTTCCCAACAGTTCATACAAACATGGAAATATTTCTCTAGAAATCTTGTCTGGATCAACACTTGTTTCATTCTCTAAAGTTTTGAAATAAACAAAATATTAGGTTAAATTTTAACCTAGGGTTAGCGCTAAACCAGCTCTCCACAACTGGAAGCTAACTATTTTGGATTTTATTTTTCGTAGCTTGCAAAAGAACGAGGTCGTGAATGTATTGGCGCAGAAAAACATGAAGAATGGGGTAAAAGTCTCGTATGTCACACAAAACCATGGGTTCGAGCCAGGTAAACCTTGCTGTTATAGCGGTGCTCAAATTTGGACGACTTGAAACCCATGTGAAAAAAATGGAATCGGACGAATTTGAGGTTCCGAATTCAAGACGCGTACCTTGTCGTCTTAACCATGTCTTTCTTCTTTAGAGCTGGCCGTGAATACTGGGAGAAACTGGAGCCGGCCACAGGTCGCCCGTACTCTCAGTCCTTGGCCCGCCCTGACAACTGGGAGGTGAGTCGTGGCCACACATTATTCAAACAACATGTTGAAGCTACGAGTGCGAAGGAAATGAGCGATGTGAAGTCATTCAGAAAAGGATAAGACAACAACAAGAAACAACAACAACTTTAGTCTAGTGAAATAAATTTCATTGTGATTAGTGTGTATATCAATGTAGTATATGATACTAAACAATCATTGTAGGCAAATAATAAATGCTTTCTTCCTGTATGAAGTTTGTTTTTGTATATGCCGGCCGAAAATAATGTGGGGGGCTTCGGTATCGTCAGAGCTATCTCTGAGATAGTGGGTTTGATTCTCGCTGCGATTCTTGCTAAAAAAATTAAAGCCAATCCTTTGGTGAATGAATGGTTATCATCTTGACTTCATCGCCGGATTTACAAAATATTTTCCTTGTTTGTAATAAATGCATTTCGAAACTTCATTTCGAAGTTCTTTTAAGGCAATTTGGTGCTTCGAGCCGGATGCGGAAAAGAAGTTCTGTGATAACTTGCCACTAATTAACATGGCACTAAGTATAGAGATGTGTCTGGGAATGAGTACGGAATTACAATCAAAATTGCCAACCAAGCTTATCAAAGTTTCAACCAAGCTTTTCAAAGGTGAGTTATAAGTTTTGAAGAATTTGTAAGAAATGTTTGAGGAGCTGACTTCATTACATGTGAAAGCCACCACTGACGGAAGTTTCTGGTGTAAATTGTCCCGGCGTACAAGGCTTTTATACCAAAATGACAGGCAGGCAAAAATAGCACTTATCAACACGATCGCAAATTACTTAATTGTGACGTCACTTCCGGAAAAAGTTAGTCATGTGACCACAACTCGTCTTCTCGCAGACCGAAACAACATAAAGACAAAAATTGAGCAAAATCCGGCAGTTTGGAGCCGTTTAAAGCCTCAAAATTGCTTCAAAAAAGCAGCGGCTTATGGACAGCGACGAGGAAGACTTTTCGTACGAGGAGGAAGACGATGAGGGCGACGATAGCTGCGATTTTGGCGTTGATGCAGACGAGGGTTTCGACTCGACTTACGATATGCCAAACACTGCGAGTGGAGCCGACGATATTTTTACATACGAAGTACTGACTCCCGACACGATTGTATCCTATATGAACACGATAATCGACGAAGTAGACGCCGTTTTTCAGGTACGAATTTTAAAGCTTAAATGTCGCGGGCGAAACTACAAAAACGCATCAATGATTTGTTCAATAATCCTGCTAGGTATTTGTGCTGTGTATTCGGGGTTTATAAAGCTAGACAACAAAAAAATGTAGCTTTGAAATTGATGTTTAGTCTATTATTTTGAGAGGGAATTCCGTCTTGGGATTCTGGTGTAAATATTTGGGGTTTTTCTGCTACATTTTTTTTGTAACAACTACGTACAATTATTTCATAATCATAACAGATTAGATGGCAAAGTTGATATTGCCAACTATTAATACTTGCCCAAAAGTAGTTGTCCTTTTGGCAGCTTGTATAGAAACGATTTAAAACGCAAATTAAATCTTTCTACATGTAGCTGTGAAATGGAATTTGAATCTGCCAGCTTGTGTATTTGTTAGGAGACTAAATTGACATATGCAGTGATCAATGTCTCTAATGCTAAATTTTTAATAATTTATTAACTCTTGACGAATATCAAGTCAAGGTTAGCAACATAACTGATCTTTCCGAAGATTAAAGTATTTGCTGAAAAACTGATTACAAGTCAACCTTCAAGCTGAGTAAAATCATCTGACGTAAGGCGGAGTTACTGGAGTAAACAGAAATTGAAAGAAACTCTCTAGAAGCCTGACATGATTTGGTCATTTTTAGCGATTAACCAATTATTCTCGAGGATGACTGGCACCCCTCGACCAGTAAAATTGTGTGGTTTTAGATAGAGTAACATAAATAACCCATTGAGCAAAAGTGCTCTCTGCTTGACGAGCAAAAGCATGTGTGGCATTGGACAGTGAAATAATAAAGCAGGGCACAGCAATGGGCAATGCAGCTTATTGGGTTAGAAGAAAGGCTCATCGAAGTTTAACCCATTGAGTTGCATTGCACTCGACTTTATTACTTCAATCTGGCTAACACTAGACGATTTAGTCGTCAAAGTGCTGGCGCTCAATGGGTTATCCCATGCCCATTTATAATTATCTAACCCAGAATATTTGTTCCACATCTTCTTGACCAATCAGAAGCCAGGAAAACATACGGAGACAAACACGTAATTTGCAACTGCAATTTAGTTTGTTTACTGACTTTTAAAATCCCCTTCTGCAAGAAAATCTATGTAAATAATCTGCTTGAGTTGCATATAAAATTACAGTTGTATTAATTATTTGTACTTTGTGAACAGATGTTTCTAATAATAATTCAAAAATTCTACAGCTAATGTTTAGTAATCTTGACATTTTACTGTCGTTCCAATTGAAGTGTTGCTGAAATATTGATTCAATACATTACCTCGGGCTGACCAATTCATTTCATCAAGTTCCTCGAGATATTCATACACTTCCTAGTATAATTGTAAACTTCCTGTTGAATAGTTTGAATGCACCAATCACCTTTGGTTGTTTGTGCAACTAACCAATCATAAATAGAAAGGAAGTGACCAGAAATGATCAAATACTTGGAATTGGCTCTTTCACAGGAAGTGTATGAATATGTCAAGGAACTTGATCAAATGAATTGGTCAGCCCGAGGTAATGTATTGAATCAATATTTCAGCAACACTTCAATTGGAACGACAGTAATAGTACCGTACTCTAGATAAACTAATATATTACACTTTTACATGTATATTATGCCTTGTAATTATGCTCTATGTAATCTAAAGATAATTACAATGTACGGAAATGTATACACTATATTGGGGTTCATGACGCCATCTTTCCAAGTGGGGCAAACACAATATAGCAATAGACACTGGGGACCAGTGTTTCCTAAAGAATTAACCCATTGCGTGGCAGCTGTATACAAAGTAAAATAATAGAGGGCCACAGGTTTTTCAGTTATATTGCTGTCATGTGTTTTTACCCTCGTTAAATAAAGTTGTTCATTAATTCAAAGTAGGGCACATTGGGTTAATGGTGCATAATAGATTTGAACTTGGCTTCACGCTTATAATACTAGAGTAGAGCTGAGGCAGAAAGCAGTAGAGCTGAGACAGAAAGCAGTAGAGCTGAAAGAGAAAGACTCTACTAACAGTTTCAAAAAATGTCGTAAAACGTGGCTTTTTATTGAAGCCTTCTCTTAGTTTTGACTTATTTAATACTGTGGTATTAAAACTGTGTTAGTTTTTTAGTACTATAATTTTAATATAATTCTAATACTGCCATATATCTAATATCTAATGTAATTTAAGTTGGTAACTTTATACATAATTCTTAAACTTGTAACATAGACTATACATTATTATTTTTACCATTCTACTCTTGTAAAGCACTTTTGAACTTTTTAGGAATAGCGCTGTATAAATGTAAATTTATTATTATTATTACTAGAAAACTTAGAAAACTAGTTGAAAACAAGCCTTACTTTCCATTGCTTTCTTTAGCTTACAAGACCGGTTGCAAGAATTCTGCTGGGCCATTTTAAGTGGGATAAAGAAAAACTCCTCGAAAGGTAGTTAGCATTATAATTGTATTAACCAAGAGAATCAGGAGAATCACGTAACAAGCAACGTTTTTGTCAACATAGACTTCAGATTGCGGAGACGGAACTGGATTAAAAAAAAACGTGTTTGCGTATATGACAAAACTTAGGATTTTTAAATTCTTCTGTGTTGACAAAAACGCCCTTCGTCATCCTAGGCCCTTCGTCACAAAGTTAGTTGTGGGACGTTAGATAGCTACTAACTTTAGGGAAGTTAGTTCAATGAAGGTCCTTGACTTGAAACATCGAAGTGCCCCTTTTCAGGTAGGTGTATCCCTGTCAATCCAAAGCTTGTATTATTGCCACTACTTACGCTGGAACAGATCGGCCAACTATTTTCCTAGATCCTTGACACTGTGATTTTTCAATGTGATTAGAAGCGAACTTTCTCTAAGCCTCATTTAAATGTAATAAATAATTTTCTCTTTAGTAACGACCAGAAGGCTTTTTTTTATAACAAATTTAATAAATTGTAACAACGTTTCGGAGTTTACTCCATCATCAGGTTACATTTCACTACAGGGTTTTTTTAGTGCGTATAAATGTAACCTGGTGATGGAGCAAACTCCGAAACGTTGTTACAATTTATTAAATTTGTTATAAAAAAAAGCCTTCTGGTCGTTACTAAAAAGAAAATTATTACTGTGATTTTCATACCTTGTTCTAGATATTATTGTGGAGACCAAGAGAAGTTGTTTAAAGACGCTCACCTAGTCAATCCCCTGGCACAATCTACTTTGAACAAAGTGCAGAGATTATCTCGCTCAAATTCTGGTTCGACAAGTAGCGCCTTCTGTGATATATGCCTTCAGGTTTCAACTAATATTGTGAGTACTGTATATACTTTTTACATGGCCATATTTTGAGGGGAGGGGTGCATACCTCCCCTGAGATTTTTGCACCTCTTCTGAAACGTCATGCCCCGCCCCCCTTGGGAAAGGCTAAACGATAGATCAAAGTGAAAATTTAACAAATGTGTTGTTTGGGGTTGACACTTTGTAAGAAAGTTTTTCTGTAAAATTGAAACAATGATGGCCATTCATCCCTGTGTCAAGTATCTTTTTGATGCAATGTTTCGAAAGAAGCTTTGTATTTAATTAATAATAATAATAATTTATTGATTTATATTGCGCAATTATCAATCTTGCAATTTTCAAATGCGCATTACAAAGTGTAAAAAAATGACAGTATATCAAATATGTTACATATCAAATATCGATCTATATAAAGTAAACAACTATTCAAAAGCTTGACGGAATAAAAATGTCTTACAGGTAAACTACGTGAAGCGTTCCTCTTTTGACTTCGTAACTCATTTGGAATTTTACTCCATTAGCTTTGCAACTTTGAAAAACTCTTTGCAAATCCCTTGAGGGAATTTGCAACGTTCCTATCAGCTGTTGCAATATTCCAAACTTCATTTTAAATTTTCCTAACTTCCTGTTTTAATTTCCTAACTTCCTGTTCTGTTCTGAGCGTTGTTATTGGTCGATTATTTTTGTTAGCCAATTGCAACACCCAGAACAGAACAGGAAGTTAGGAACTTGTAACAGGAAATTAAGATTAAGAAATTTATTGGCTTTTAGCAACATTGCAAATTTCCTCAAGGGATTTGCAAGGGAGTTTTTTAAATTGCAAAAGTAATGAGGAAAATTGCAATCAATTTAGAAACTCAAAAGAGGAACGCTTCACATAGTTTACCTGTAAAAATATTTAAGGATGAGCAACTTCTAATATGATAATCCAGCTTTGACATTTTATTGGTTGGGTAAGATTATTCTTATTATAGTATTCAATATATTCTCTAGCAAACGTTTCAAGGCCTTGAATGCCACCATGAATTTTGTACTCGTTGTTGGAAAGAATATCTGACGTCAAAAATTATGGACGAACAAAAAGAAGTAAGATTAGATATTACCATTTGCATTGAAGCATTCCTCGTTATTGTCTTAACTCAACACGAAAGACAACGCAAAGTTACGTGCCAAGTCATCACTATTTTGACATGTCAAACTTAAAGTTGTCCAACCACAACGTTGGTTGCAAAACTCAGAAACAACTTCTTAACACGGCGTGGGGTAACACTTGAATGCAAATGGAGTATCGTTATAAATTCCTCTGCTAGGTTGCAGCACAGAGTAGAGACATACAGAGCTGTAACTGGCCGTCGTAAACACTGTGGAAGCTTACGTTTTCATGTACCCACTTTTTTCAGACGACCAGGCAAAAAATGATCAACTGCGCGTGCTCGGCAAGTTCTGCGAGCAGTTAAAGCAGATCGTCATCCAATTTCATCCAATAGGATTCGTCCATCTAGTAACTTGCCGAGCACATGCACAAAAAAGTGGGTACACTAGTTATAACTTTGTATATGTATGGTATAATGAAAGTGTTATTTTCTCACTCTGATAACTACAGATTGACCATCATCTGTTGGCACGATCGTTCTTAAAGTGCAACTAACCACAAATATGATTTTTGGTATGCATAATATTTGGGTCATTCGAAGACGAAATGTAATATATCTTTTTAACAAAAAATCCCATCTTGATCAGCTTTTTCACTGCCAAAGTTTGCGGATATGATGTCATTAGGTGAATTGCAAATTAGTTTTCCTTTGTTTTTTGTACCAAAAATTCACCTAATGACATTCATATCTGGAACTTTGACAGTGAAAAAGTTGATCAAGATGAGATTTTTACTATAAAGATCTGTATTAAACATTTATTTTTACAATGACCTAAATATTACACATACCAAAAATTATATTTGAAGTTAGTCACACTTTACTCTCGATTTCAATTTGCTTTTCAAAACTGACTTCCAATGTTTACTTGTAAATTCGGAATGTTCGTTGTAAAGTTCCGAAGTTTGTTTCAAAGTTTGTTACGATGATTTACGATGATTCAATAGCAAGCAATTTGATTGGCTGGTTCACTTAACTAGCCAATTACAACTTACTAAACTTGATTATCGTAAATCATCGGAACGAACTTCGAAACAAACTTCGGAACTTTACAACGAACATTTCGAATTTACAAGTAAACATTGGAAGTCAGTTTTGAAAAGCAAACTGAAATCGTGAGTAATGAAACCTATCTATACCGGTACATGATATTTGAAAATAAACATCACAATTAATTAAACAGTGTTCAAAATTATAAAGTACAATTTATTTGTTTTCTAGAATATTGCATGCCCAGCAGTAAAATGCGACATTTTAGTAAATGAAACTTTTGTAGGGTAAGTATTATTGTCTGTTTTGCATGTTATTTGACTTTGTTGTATTTAAAACAGTAATATATATTGCTTTGTTTTTCCAGACGAATTTTGAATGATCAAATAGTAAAAAGAAAGTATCACCATCTCATAGCTAATAGCTTTGTTGTAGTAAGTTGAATTTCATCCCTTGCTGTACATGAATGCTTTATGTTTTTTTATTATTTTTCTGTTCATCATGAATCGTTTTTATTTTAGAATAATCGCTTAATAAAATGGTGCCCGGCACCGGATTGTATGAACGCTGTCAAAGCCAGCTACTCAGATGCAAATGCTGTAACATGTTTATGTCGCCATGAATTTTGGTATGGAATAAATATTGTAGTCAATTCCATTCATCTTTTATCATACACTTTATATTTATACTTTTTATTCTACATTCCAGCTTTGGTTGTACAGAACCAGTTCATGAGCCTGTAAATTGTTCCGTAAGTCGTACTAGTTATTTTTTATGTGCAGTAATTACTGTCGTTCCAATTGAAGTGTTGCTCAAATATTGATTCAATACATTACCTCGGGCTGACCAATTCATTTGATCAAGTTTTTCGAGATATTCATACACTTCCTGTGAAAGAGCCAATTCCAAGTATTTGATCATTTCTGGTCACTTCCTTTCTATTTATGATTGGTTAGTTGCACAAACAACAAAGGTGATTGGTGCATTCAAACTATTCAATAGGAAGTTTACAATTATACTAGGAAGTGTATGAATATCTCGAGGAACTTGATGAAATGAATTGGTCAGCCCGAGGTAATTTATTGAATCAATATTTGAGCAACACTTCAATTGGAACGACAGTAACAGTTTTGTTCATTTGCATCCCTCAAACATTTCTTACAAATCCTTCAAAACGTAGAATTTACCAATGCAAAATTCCTATTGTGATCACAGTAGGAATGTTCGATATGAGAAATTTCCAGTATCGGAAATTCTAAAAGGGAAAACGATAATTTCGAACATGTTTCGAACGACATGCACGTACTCAGTGTAAAATCTCGCTGAAGTGGAAATTCTAAATCATTGCAGTAGAAAGTTCTTTGAATTGCTATTCAGTAGTAAAATAAAGGTTATGGTTTTGCCATATAGTTGGTAAATTTAACACGGTATGCTGAAAAATTCTGGTATATCCGAAATTTCGGTATGGTTGAATATCCGGTATCGATATACCTAGGGAGTGGAATCTATTGCCAGATAACGTGAGATGTTAAACATCATTTTCCTCATTTCGTAGAAACTACTTAAATTTGACCTTTTTCCAAACTCAAGGATAATATTTGATTTTTCCTTGCTTGTTTATTATCATACTGTTTTATCCATCAAACTTATTGCAAAATTCTTAACTTTAGCTGTGCTTTGTTTATGTAGTTGTTAAAGCAATGGATTAAGAAATGCAATGATGACAGTGAGACTGCAAATTGGATTTCAGCAAATACTAAGGTTTGTACCTTCATTCTGCAGCATAGAAACCAGTGTTGTAACAAGTCACCAACAGGTCAAGTCACAAGTTGAGTCACCCAAAGATTGAGTCACAAGTCGAGTCATTTTACTATATATGGTCATTGGTCGAGTCAAGTCAATGGCTTCACTCGAGTCCAGCCACTGGCTACACAATCGAGTCATTGGCGGCTGTTGACTCGAGTCAAGTCATTTGCAGCTGTTGACTCGAGTCGAGTCATTTTTTGTACTTGGGTCGCAGAAAGTTGCATCTCGAGTCTGAGTCAATGACTTGACTCATTACAACACTGATAGAAACTGTCCATGATAAAACATACAGTATTTAAAATGTGCTCATCAATTTGATGATGTTCTAGGAATGTCCAAAGTGTCAAGTAACAATCGAGAAAAATGGTGGATGTAATCACATGGTCTGTCGGAACAATAGTTGCAAGGTAATATGGTACGACGTAGACAAGAAAACTCTTACTGTGCATTACAGGACATTTTATATCACAGAATTTGTCCCTTCGCCCTTTCCCGCCTTCGCTCAGCGGCAGGGTCTTAGCTAGAGGGCCGTGTTGGCCGTGTTATCGCGGCCAAAAAGGGAAAAACACGGCTAGATAAAATGAACACGGTTTCATTACTTTTATAAGGCCGTGTTTAGGTTCATAAAATAACAGACAGAATTTCTTCCTATTTACTGTACGTCGTAAGAAAGTTTGTAAAATCTACGTTTGTAAAATCTATGTTTTAATGTTTTGATGGATAATGGGAACTGTATGGTGTTAAAATGGTTTTAAATGCCCCCAAGAGTTGCTGAAATAACTTGCAAAGCATAGAACAACCACAGGTATTGTCTGTTGTTGGTGAGCATAACTAGAACCGTGAATTTGGCTATTTGAGGTAATTGACATGTGCACACCCTGGTCATTTAGAAACATGCCCAAGATCTAAAATCCTAGCTAAGACCCTGCTCAGCGGCTCCACTTGTGTTCCAAGGTCCGCCATGTAAAGTGTAGTGAAATGTGTCTCGGTACTAATTGTAATCACAACCCTCGAAATTCAACTATTTTTGCCTCGGCAAATAATTGCCGAAGTCTTTCGATAATTTTTGAGTTTGCCTCGTTCCTCATGACAGAGGAATTTGTCATAAAATGTCTCTATGGCTTTTTTTCAGGCTGATTTTTGTTGGGTGTGTCTAGGACCGTGGGAGCCTCATGGATCTAACTGGTAAGTCATGGATTCAGGTTGTTCTTATATGTGCCAGTGTACAGCAGGCCATCTTTTACAGGGCCGTCTGACAAAATGTCCAATGACTTACAGTTTGGGTCGGACATATGTATGATGATGTCCGATGATTTTCAGTTCAGTTTGGCTCGGAAATAAGTCTGAATGACACAAATATCAGCATAATGTATTAATTCTGAACGGTAAATGTTATGAAGATATTAAATAATTTTTGTCATTCATACTCATTTCCAAGCCAAAATTAACTTGAATGCCAATAACAACAGTAAGATGTCGACACTTAAGTTCGTTTTCCACTTCACCATTTCGCTCGCCGCCGACGACATATTGATTTACGTCGGACAAAGTTACCATTCGGTCGGACACCAATACACTTGGGTCGGACAAACAATAAACCTCAGTTTCAATTAGGTCGGACAGAATGTCTGGTGGTTTCCTCACTACGTCGGACAATTTCGCGAATGGGTCGGACATTGTCCGTGACTGACCGATATTTTAAGGCCTGAGTACAGATTTACAACTACCTGAAAAATATATATGCGGAACTTCTTGTATAACTGTTATCGTAATCAAACGCATTTTCTTTTTTAATATTTCAGGTATAGTTGTAATCGTTTTGATGAGAAAGACTCACAGAATGCGAGAGAGGCTCAAAATGTAAGTTGGAACGGTCTCTGTGCAAGCTTAGCTAGTGAGAATAACATCAGAATGCTGCAGAATGAGAGGATTTCAACTCCCTTGAAAAATACAAGTAAAAGTTCGCCGTTTCAAGTGATGGCCTTTCGTCTTTCGTTGTATTTTTCAGGTGGTTGAATCGCTCTCAAATCTTAATCTGCAGCTTTCTCAAAATGTAAGTTTATACAGTTCAATAAACACTGTCTAGTTTGTGGGAACGTTGGACGAAATACAACGTACTGACTCTGCTGTTTATTGTAGAAATCACGATCGTCTTTGGAAAGATATCTATTCTATTGCAACAGATATATGAATCATATACAGAGTGCCAAGCTGGAATGTGAGGTAATTACCATTCTTCTTCAATAGCCAATTCAAGCTATAGACTAAGGGACCGGTCATGAAGTAACTGCTAGGGTGGGCTGGAGTGATTTGAGATGTGCCGTGGAAAATCTTTGCCTTTGGGCAGTTTTGATGGGCCGCCAATTTTTTTGTATGTCCACGGTTGGGCCACCAAACAAAAACCCATGCATATCTATACTTCAAAAAATAAAGATATTAATAATAAAAGTAAACAAAACTATCCAAATTATCAAATGCAAATGATGCTATTGAAGCTAATACTTTGGAGAGCAGCTCAGTATGTAAGCTTGGTGGAATTATGTATGTCAATACAGTGCCGTGTATATTTACAATGTTCATACCTGCAAGTTTTTTTATTATAAAAGTATATTTTTCCAATTTAGATTGGGTGGGTCATGAAAATTTTTTTGTAAGATTAGATGGGCTTTTAAATTTTTATCTACATCCTAAGATGGGTCACCGAACTTATTGGCAAAATTTGTGATTTACCTCCAGCCCACCCTAGCAATTACTTTATGACCAGTCCCTAAATTTTGATCTAGGCAAGAAGAACAAAATAGATATTAATTTGTATTACGCACGCCCGCGCGTAATACAAATTAATACAAAATTTGCAAATTTCACAGGGCTATATACTTTCCTCATTTTACAACATTTTGCAACCAAATTTTGCAATTTTACTAATTTTAACATGCTCTTTCTAGCTATGGTAATGGATTTTGTTCTTCTTGCCTAGATCAAAATTTAGTCTCTAGCTGGAATAATCCATACAGAGCTTTGAAGTACTTTTAAGCTTGATTGTAGGACACTTTAACAAGGCTCAAAATAACGGGAGATAGGTCTCCGGTCAACTTTATTTTAGCTCGGTCAAAATCTGTTTTTTACCGGTCATTGATACGCTTACACTAACAGTGAAACAAACTATTAGAGACTTGTTTCGATACATCATAGTTTCATGTTTTAATTCAAGACATCAGCAATCACATTGGAAGGCATGAAACTGTGGCCGGTCAAGAGGCATTTTTGGCTGGTTATTGTCCGTTGACCGGCCGTTTATATGTTGAGCCCTGCACTTATTATAACGCCATAATCTTTAGCGTATTTTGTTTGTTTTATTATTAGCTCGAGGCAAAAGTGGTGACGAAAATGAATGAAATGCAGAAACACAACATGTCGTGGATAGAGGTAGACGCAAAGAAAACCTAACCTGACATCAAGACAATGTGCTCATTTCCTCTGTATTCTGCTCATGGGTTAATAGTGGGGTGTAAAACGTATATCTGTACTCCAAATCTATTACCCCACCCTGCTTGTCAACATTTCTTGTGGAAGGAAACTGGATTACTGGGAGAAAACCCACGACTTTCGGCAGAGCGTTGACTCACTCTTTTCACATGAAGGTCTTGAGTCCTGAATGAGAATGGAATCTCAGAAGTGATTGGCTCTTGCTGTGATGTCCCAGTAATGTCCCAATAACAAAGTACATGTATGATTGTGATGTTACTCTGAGTGTGCATCCACACCGGGCAAGCTGAACAGTTTACCTGACTACGGTGGGAATCGAACCCGCGACCTTTGGGATACCAGTCCAATGCTCTACCAACTAGTATCCCAACGGTCGCGGGGTTCGATTCCCACCGTGGTCAGGCAAACCGGTGTGGATGCACACTCAGAGTAACATCGCAAACATCATATACACCTGAGTATATAACACCAATACACAAAAAGTAAAGTACATGTATATTTGAATCCAGGTTCAGTTCTCACCGTGGCCAGCTTGCCCGGTGTTTCAGCTTGCGCCCGGTGTGGATACACACTCAGAGTAACATCACAAACATCATATTCACCTGAGTACATAAGACCAACACACAAAAAGTAAAGTACATGTATATTTGAATCCAGGTTCAGTTCCTGACGAAGGCTGTCAAAGTTCTCTCAATGTGTCGTAATACGTTAAAGTATACCTACGTCTTCGCCTTCTATCTTCAGAAGAACAATCAGACAGTGATATTCGAGGTATGGACATCAATTTTTTAAACAGTCTCGTTTCACTAAGCACCATCGTGCAGCAGTGGTGTTCAACCCGCAGTTATCAGAGTGAGAAAATAATGTTCATTCTTTTCATTGTATGTAGTAGTCTTGTATTTGGAGGCAACTAAGTAGAATTGAGACGTTTATTTTAATTTTCTTGTTAATACAAGTGTCTTGAAGTTACCCGCCATTTGCTGCCGTGAAATGTTTGCTGTGAAATCCGGCCTTACCAAACTAACGTTATTTATTTCAGGACAACCAGAAAGACGTAGAAATGGCGACTGAGACGCTCTCTGAATATCTGGAACGCGACATCAGTTCAGAAAATCTCGGTTGCATAAAACAGAAAGTTCAAGATAAATACAGGTATATTGATGATTGAATAATTAATCACATCATCAATTCATTGGTTGATTGAATAATTAATGTCATCAATCGATTGATTGATTGATTGATTGATTGATTGATTGATTGATTGATTGATTGATTGATTGATTGATTGATTGATTGAAAAATTAATTACACAATCAAGTGATCGATTGGTTAATTGATTACATCATCAACTGATTGATTGAGTAATAACTTTCTCCATGAATTGATTGGTTACCTCATTGATTAGTGATTGATTTATTATATGTTTAATTGTATTGATTATATTTATTGGCTGAGTACATTTCCATTATACTGTTGAATTGATTGTCTTCAATGATTATTGTGTGTTTGAGAGATTGATGATATAATCTATTATTTGATAAATTTATTGATATATTTCAGATACTGTGAAATGCGACGAAAGGTCTTACTGGATCACGTAAATGAAGGATACGAAAGAGACTTTTGGGAGTTCCAGGATATCCCCTAACGTAGGCTTCTATACACAATTATCCATACCTCTAGAAAGCGCGTTAGAACGTCAGCACAAAATGACTGCGCGCGCAGCCGCTTGCTGTAAGAAAGAAGAGAATGAACTCTGAGAAACTGCAAAAGAGAAAATTTACTCGCCAGTGAAACACAAACTTGTTATGTTCACATTCATTTGGACCGCATCATGGTGTTGTACAGTTTTAGTTTACATGTATATAGACCTCGAGAACTGCGCTCTACCTTCAAATCATTTATGTCTTAGAAATCAATTCTAGTTGAAAAATATGACAGAATTTTCCAAAAAAAGATGTTATGTTCATTTACGTTTAAGCACTGCGATTCCTTCAGGTTTTCGTCTCGTCACGTTTTCGAATATTGTCAGCTGCTGTTGTCACCGTATGCCGTTTCCCTCCATCCCTGTTAGAAAATACATTATGCAGCGAGATAATTCTTTATCAATTGAAACAATTCGCGTATTTCATTTAATTGCTAGGAAATGACGTTCTGTAATAATTCGTATGTCTTCAGTTAAAAATAGTATTTAATCATTATATAGCTGCGCCATTTCTTCCAGTAGAACAATGGCACTTTATACTACAGTATTTACATTTAAAACTTATCTACTTAATTACGATTTTTTCCTGTTTGATCTAATATCTAATTATTAGGAATTGTACAGGTATATTATTCACCCTATAGCAAACCCGTTATAGTATGAAATGAGAAGAATATTTAAACTTTTTTTTGATGAATATATAAAAAATGCTAAAAAATCTTTTTTCTCGTAAGGAACTATGAAGTTCAAAGGAATTATAACCAATATTTTTTAATGAATATTTCAAAGTAACTACTATAACAGCGACTTAATTTCCGGGCGACGTGTTAAATGTGGGAACAGATATATTACTGTGTTTTTGAAGCAATCTTCTAGGTAAAAAGAAGGTGTGAGAATTCCATTAAAATTTTGAAGCTCGAAAGAAACGCCGCTGCTGTTAATTGGATTTCAAGTTTGATTTTGTCTTGTTGACAATGGGCTGGAAACTCATTTTTGATGCGAGCTTCATGCTGTATATTTGTGCTCACCCAGTTTAGAGGTTTGACACAGCCACTGACTACAGTTTTGGTGCTCTTGGATTTAAGGTAATTATTTTGAAAGCTTTTATGAGGGGTAGAAGGAATGAATGAATGAATGACTTTATTTAAAGAGGGTAAAAACACATGACAGCAATATAACTGAAAAACTTGTGGCCCTAAGTATTTTTACCGAATGTTTAACCTCGTGTTAGTATTGTTACTTCGTCGTATGTGAGAGGATTTCTTCCACTCTCCAAAGCCGTGATGTGATAGCTGCATGATTTCTTTATTCAGCTTTACCTTGTACAGTCTAGGTTCTCGGCACTAAATTTAGTTTGTCCTCGTTTTATGAAGGCCACAGGGGAAGGGGGGCCGAACATTTACTGTTCGAACTATTAAAGACTGGAACAGTTTGATTACAGAGCTCAAAGAAACTAAAAATATTAACTATTTTAAACAAAAACTTTTCTAAGACTATCAAAGAACATTTTTACTATTTAGATAGAGTACTTATATTAATTTGTGATATATACGTAAGGTTAGAGATAGGCATTTATTTTGTAACATAGTCACATATGGGCCACAGGGTCATCAGTATAACTTTATTGTCATGTGTTTTACCCTCGTTTAATAAAGTAGTAAACTAAAATACACTCTGGTAGTTCTGATACATCCAATTTTAAAAAAATTACTGCTGGATTATAATGATAGCATTGTTTTTTGATAGCATTGTTTCTTGATAGCATTGGGTTTGTTTTTTTAATATTATATTTGTCGTTTTGTGAAGGTAAAGCGGAATCATGTCAAGTCTCAATGTCAATCAACAACGCTGTTTAGGGGTGTGGCCCAACGATGAAATCTCGTACACAAACGCATGCGTTTCTGGATTCCTCGCTCTCATCACAATTCCTGGAAACCTTTTGGTCTTTGTGGTCGTTCTCAAAAACCCGAACGGCAAAATGCGCACACCGTTCAACTGGTTCATCCTGAATCTTGGAATTGCTGATCTGCTCGTCGGGCTGGTGGTCGAGCCGTTGGGAGCCGTCGTACACGTTCGTGAAGCGTTCGGCTTCCCGTTGAAATATCACGTGTTTCTTCAGCCGTTCTACTTTACAGCTTGTACAGCGTCCGTGTTCAGTCTGGGCATGCTCACAATCGATCGTTACATTGCTATTACGTCACCGCTACAGTACAGAGCCACCTTAAGTAACAAACGAGCATTAGTAAGCTCGGTCGTGATTTGGATGATCTCGATCGCGCTGCCATTTCTTCAACGCAAAATCGGCTTCCTGTGGTATTTTTTCGTGTTTGGCAATGCCGCCGTGTTGGTGACGTTCTTCGTACTCGTGTTCGCCTTCGTGCGTGTACATCTCGCATTGCGTGCTCAAATTCACGAGCTTAACGCGATGCAAGGGTCCAGCGAGGAGAACCGCGCTCGCAACAACGCGTTGAAAAACGAAGAGAAAATTACTCGTGCGTTCATGCTGATGTTGATTGTATTCTGCGTGTGCTACACTCCCTCGTTGTTAATGATCTATCTGATGAATTTCTGCACAAGCTGTTCGTGTCAAGCAATCCACTGGTTCAGAGATCTGTCCTTTCTCTTCGTCGTCCTTAATTCCTGCATGAATCCGTTCATCTATGCGCTCAGGCTGCCCAATTTTAGAGAATCCGTTCGAATGCTCTGTGGAGGGGCTCGGTCTCAGGCTCGGATCCCTGCCCGCGCCGTGCAATACCAAGCCAAGACGTCGTCAGCAACACAGACGGCATCCGCAAAAGTGACGTCATCGTCAACAGGTGAAGTCGGCAGCAATATCCCAGTGACCGCCACCAATAGCCATGGATTTAGTGAGAGCGCCTGAAGTACCTCGTTTGCGTCTAATAATGAACAGCTGAAGATTGAAACATTGTCTATGTCAGAATCTAACGCCCGTATTCTAAAAGATCACACTCAATGAGTGGAGGTTCAATTTGAGCTTCTCTTGAGTGTCATTAGCTGTTTTTGAAGAGCAGGAGGGTGAGTGTCATACCTTACTATGTGACTACTCACCTTCCAGCTATTGAAAAACAGCATTGGCACTCAAGGCTTCTCAGAGTGAACCTCCACTCATTGAGTGTGAGTGAGCTTTTAGAGTACGGGCGAAAGTCTGTACTGTATATCTGTTTGTAACAAGCTTTGAAAAGTCTCAATCAGCTCAGGGAATCTGTGTGAGGCTACAGTCATTTTCAAATGTGTTGGACAGATGTCTTAACTTCCACCGATTTTCTTGTCAAACTTCCATTCCCCTTTCAATGTTGAGTCTCAGTTATCATCTTACTTTGCTGTGTGATCGGTTAAACAACATTGAATTGGGAGGGAGGTATAAATGTTTAATAATTTGGATGTTCTAAAGCCGCAAGTGTCGTAACAACTTTTGAAAATGATCGTAGCTATACAATCAGTGACATTGAAATGTGGGACACTTTGATTGCACGAAAGGTTATTCTTGTAAATAATTATATTGTGCCAGTTCACATTGTAAACCATTTCAATGTTGCATTATTTGCTGAGAGAGGTGTATGGACAACACAACAAAATTACTTCAGATAAAATACAGACTTTAGTTTTACAACATTGAAAAAAGGTTATGTTATGTGTCGTTGCAGTCTAATAGTGACTTGTCGTCCCATTTATTTATTTGGCAAAACTTTCGTAAGCTCCCATCTTCCTCAGTTCAAATAATGTTATATTACACACACTGTCACTGATTAATTATTTACTCATGATTTGCGCTGCTGTCCACAGTCGCAGCTCAAACGTTTTTCCAAATAAATAAATGCGGTGTTGTCTGCAGACAAAACAATCCTATGACATATATTGCATGCATAATACAAAACGTGGATTAAATTAAAATGTTTCTTTTCTGAGTTACAGTTTTGTATTTTGTTTCGTTATTTTTATTGCATGTATGCTTGAGGTTTTGCAATCCACAAATCTATATCCACATTTAAAAATGCAAAGTAAATTTCACTGCAAATTACTTTATATTATAATGCCTTGTAGCCTAGTTCAAATAAACTTTTTATGTATAAAATTCAAATGATCTCAAACGATGATTTTCTAAACAAACCCATTGGCTGACATGGTAACGGCAATGGCCACAAAGAAGTGAACATAATTTTAATCCTATATATATTTAAAATTACTAGATATGCATTATAGATCTTGTGTATATGAAACTATATTGAAACTTTTGCATTGTCTTAGTGTTAACTATCCTAGTAGAAATACGAAAAGTACCTGTCGTGTTGCTTATGATGTACTGAAATCCAGTCAGTACATTTGAACAACGACAATGTTTGTAAAATAACAGGCATTTATATGAATTTTAATCGGGCGCATACGGCGTGATGCATATATTCAAAAACGTTAAGTGTTACGGAGACTTCTAGAAGAAACAAGAAAAGAAAACCAAACAAAACGTCTCGTAATATTTATGAATTAATTGATTTGCGCTTTAATGGTACAGGACCTGCTACTTTATGCTATTATGCTATTTTTATACATAATTTGGCCCACAACTTATCAGAAGCACGGAGGTGGCTGGACGATGTTTTAGGAACGTGTCTTGCGTGTGATAAGACGTCTCTGGTTAATGAAATAACTGGATCAAAGATATCTTTAATCTTGGTAAGTTTTTCTTCTTCATTGTATCTAAATTATAATGGCCCCATACAGTGTTTAAAAAATACTGTAACTCCACAAGGCTCGTTTATTTACATTGTGAAGAGGATCCACAATTGCCAATGAGGAGGGGTTTTACTATAATTGTTGAGAAGTTTCGAGTCATAGTTACTTTATTAATTGTATAATTATAAAGTTTATACATAATCGAAATTTTCTTCAATACAACACCCCTCAGGCCTCAACAATTTTTTCTATCGAATGAAATGCCCCAAATCGTATATAATATTCACCCAAACAGGTTTTGTACTTCAATTTTCAGCTCAACTTCAATTTTCAACTCAACTTCAATTTTCAACTCGTGTTTCTGTTATAGAGTTAAGTATTTATTTGCATTCGTTTCCCTAGTGACGCATACAATCATGCCTGGGTATATTGTTTGTCTTCACAGGCGGCTCCGTCTGTGCGCTGCGTGTTTATTCGCAATCAAATTACGAGACGAACCTCTATCTTTTCTTTATGAAGAAAACTGGGACTAAAGTCTTCGAAAATGTTTAGGGGAAAGTCTTCGCCAGACTGCACATTAGTCATTGTTAAACTTTGCAGATATATTAAAGTAATGCAATATTGTTTCAAAGATTGAAAGTACATTCAAAGTACTTCTTCGGAGTGAAAATCATGCATTGTCTGTGCTAGTTTACTGGATTCAACCTGTGCAGTCGATTGAGACACAATTTAGTCTTGCATCGGTTGTTAATACGGTCGGAAATATTTCACCGGTTAAATTTTTTATTGTCACTAGAATCGCAGGACCTTCTGCAACTATTCAATCGAGTGTGATGGCAACAAAATATTGATACTTAGAATTAAGTCGTCATCTTTTATAAAACGTCTGTTTGTTAACTCACCATTCATTTTACAAATCATCACTATATATCTTGAGGTCTTTGGACTCTTTTGGCTCTAGCCTTGGCTACATATCCTGCTATATATGACCTATATAATCAATAAAACGTACATTGCGTGTACAGCGTATATTACAACTAACCGGTTTCATTTCCGCCAACAAGAATAAAATATACATAACATAAGCATTTTATTTTTATTGCTATATATACAGCAAGATACGGCAGTATTTTAGATAAAACTATATGCATATATAGTAAATTCGCGATTTTTCCGTTTAAAACGCAGTTTCTATGTAGTCAGAAGTAATATCATCCCTCATTACGCGAGTAGTATATCCCCCTGCATTATTGTATGTTTTTGTGCAGATATATTTTGCATTTTTATTGCACTAACAGCATGCACGGGCTTTTGCCGGCGACGGCGGCGTTATTTCTTTTCAGGCTGTTTTTAAACATCAAACAAGACGTTGACAACTGAAAACGGATGTACGTTTGACACTATTTTTCGCTTTAATATTTGACCTTTCAATTTGATGAATATATCTGGAAACATTCGCTACTTCATTAGTTACTACTATAATTTTTAGCTTTTGAATAATTTAAGACATAAAAATTTGATTATTTTCGCAAATAATGTCGTCATAAATCATCATTCGTTTGTCACTATAGACTTCACAATGCGAAAATGCGGCAAGAAAAATGAGGCAAAAAAAATTTCCGTCTAGAATGTATAATCTTGTATATAGCGTGTTAACACGCTGCTTTAACTCTGCCGATATTAATTGTCGTTTTCATTAAGGTGACTTAATTATCGTTAACAAATACATTGTCTCTCAAGAAAGCGTACTTTTGATAAACAAAATTTTTCTAACTTTGAAACTCTAAAACTGACTTATAGACGCATGTTAATTAAAGATGCATGTATTTACAAGTTATACTGCTATCCCAAGTGTAACTTATACGCGAACGTTGTTGAATTAACATGCGTTGAAATCCGTTTTTGTTGCAAGTTTCCGGCATTTCTGTTTCCGCATAAAAAGATTTGAAACTTCTCCAAAGTTGCCATTTTTCTACAATCTTTTTCTGCCATTTAATATTATAATCGAAAAAGACTAAAATTAAAAGGGACTTAATTTTACCTCCTGTGAATTTAATGATAATCGATATTAAAAATTTATAATTTGTCGATCATTTAAACGTTGAAAATGCTACTCTCCAACTGTTATGTTTCAATCAATAAATATGTTTTCTTTTGAAGATAGGTAATTGATTGTGGCGAAGCTGTAGTAGTGTGGATCTAGTTACAATCATGTCGGGTTCAATCTATGTTATATTGTCATTGTTCGTCGTTTTCGTATCAAGGGGCGAAAGTTTAAGAAATACAACAAACACAACGTAAGTTTAACGTAGTTTATTAGTCCCAGACAGGACGAACTCGAAAGCGTACTTAAATTCGTGTGGTTCTTGTTCTGCGCGCGCAAGGTTGTTGTCAAGCAGATATCAGGATTTAGTATTTTTGCACAAGTGAATATCACAAATCCTACAAGTTGATTGGTCAAATTTGTATTAAGCTGTTATATTTACCAACACTACAGGTGAATATATAAAAAAACTGAAATTTTCAAAATGGCACTAGCCGTTTTGTGGAAGTTACTGATACAGAAATGAGCGAAATTAAAATAAATTCAGTCCCAAAATCACAAACGACTTGGGTAAATAATAATTCCCCGATAATCACCTCGCCTTCGGCAATGACGGTAATGCAGACTTGATGACGGTAACAGACTTGTTACTAGTTGTTCCAACAAGACTAGTACAGGCTGTTCGTAACAAGTTGCCCAGTACGAGCTTGTTGTCATCAACTTGTTAACAACTTGTTGGGACAACTTGTTACGAGCCTGTTGGCAACTTGGCATCATCAACCTTGTTACAAGATGATAACAACTTGTTTTCAACTTGTCAACAACTGGGAACAAGCAGTGCGAACACATCTTGTTGACAAGGCATGGCTCCGACTTCATCCTGTCCCGTGCAACCGAAACAGAGCGTATTTCTTCTCCCTTGAGCACAAGAATGGAACAAATGACTTTGATACAAAAATATTCCACGGAACGTTATGGTATACGGTTAAAGTGGAGAACAGGCCGACGTTCTTCAAAATTGTCATCAGTTTAATTAAAATGTTTCTTTTTTTGTAGAACTTGTCTGAATGATGTGAACTCGGTCAAGGAATTATTCCACCCAGACAGATACGATAAAGCCATGCGTCCTTGTGAAGATGGTTAGTTCGCTGATAACTGGATAGTTTTCTGTGACCGATTTTTCATTTCTTCAATATGCAGTTGTCTGATTATAATTTCACCTCAATCGCATGTTAGAGGAGTGCTTCCAGTTTGACTCTACCAAATATCACAGGCAGTTACGCTGTAGTAATAATAGACCGGGATGATCTTTACTGGACTTCTAGGAAGAACAGTTAGAACCGATAGAGCTATCCAGTATAAATAAAGTTAGTTTAGTTTTCCTCCTGTAGTAACACTGGATCAATAAGAGGTGATCCTTACTGGACCTCTAGGAAGAACAGTTAGAACTGATAGAGCTATCCAGTATAAATAAAGTTAGTTTAGGTTTCCTCCTGTAGTAACACTGGATCAATAAGAGGTGATCTTCACTGGACCTCTAGGAAGAACAGTTTAGAACTAATAGAGCTATCCAGTATAAATAAAGTTAGCTTTGTTTAAGTTTCCTCCTGTAGTAACACTGGATCGATAAGAGATGATCTTCACTGGACCTCTAGGAAGAACAGTTTAGAACCGATAGAGCTATCCACTGTAAATAAAGTTAGTTTAGTTTAGGTTTCCTCCTGTAGTAACACTGGATCAATAAGAGATGATCCTTACTGGACCTCTAGGAAGAACTGTTTAGAACTGATAGAGCTATCCAGTATAAATAAAGTTTATAGTTGACCTAATCTGAATCCTTCCTATTATTGTCACAGGAAAGCCAGTTGTTGTCAGTGTTGGAATATACATTGTTTCTATAAATAATATCAAAGAATCAAAAATGGTAAGATTGATCGAAGATTAATACAGTAACACTAAAGTCACTATATACCCATCGATTCTCTCTATTTGTGGGTTTTACTAAGCACTATCGTGCAGCAGATGGTGTTCAACCCGCAGTTATCAGAGTGAGAAAATAATGTTCATTCTTTTCATCATATGTATAGTATTATAGTCTTGTATTAGATAGCAAGTAAATAAAATTGTGTCGACAGTTTCCACACGCTGCTCTGTATTGCTTGTTGACTATTATCTCAATTTCAGGAGTTCGACATGCAAGTATACTTTCGACAAACTTGGAGAGACCCAAGGTTAGCCTATGATGGTCTAAACCTCACAGATAAAGAATATATCGGATTTTCTCCTGGTTACGTTTGGGATAAAATCTGGCTCCCCGATGCTTACTTTGAAAACGAAAAGGAAGGCAAGGTCCATACACTTATGAGAAAGAATCAATTTCTACGATTGTTTCAAGACGGCACGGTTTACTACAGCACCAGGTGGGTTGAGACGATCCTTACTGGACCTCTATAGGGAGAACAGTTTTGAACTGATAGAGCTATCCAGTATAAATAAAGCTTAGTTTAGGTTTTCTCCTGTAGTAACACTGGATCGATAAGAGATGACCCTTACTGGACCTCTAGGAAGAACCGTTCAGAACTGATAGAGCTATTCAGTATAAATAAAGCTTAGTTTAGTTTAGCTTTCTTCCTGTAGTAACAGTGGATCAATAAGAAATTATTCTTACTGGACCTCTGGGGAGAACAGTTTAGAATTGATAGAGCTATCTAGTATAAATAAAGGTAGTTTAGTGTTCAGAACTGATATATTTATTCAGTATAAAAAAGGTTTGAGTTATGTTAATCCCGTGTTTGTCATATAGGTTGACCCTGACGCTATCTTGTCCAATGGTATTCTACGATTTTCCAATGGACAGTCAAAAATGCAACTTGATCATTTTGAGTTGTAAGTGATGATCCGTTTATGTATGAACCACATGGGCATTGAGAACAGCTGTCTGTACTGATTAGAGTGTATTTTTCTGTTTTATATAGATGGCCACACAACGCAAAATATTATCTACAAATGGTTGACAAACAAAACCGAAACATCGGTGTTAAAAAATGAATTAGTCATACCACAATTTGACATTGGAAAGATTGAGACCACAAGCCATGTGAATCACTACACTGTGGGTAGGTATCACTCTATTATATACCAAGCTGTTTTCTCCCAGTGTTACTACAGGTCCAGTAAGGATCTGAATTGTTCTCCCCTAGAGGTAGTCTTGTATTCATCTCTTATTGATCCAGTGTCACTACAGGTGTCACTACAGGAGGAAACCTAAACTAAAGTAACTTTATTTATACTGGATAGTTCTATCAGTTCTAAACTGTTCTCTCTAGAGGTCCAGTAAGGATCATCTCTTATTGATCCAGTGTTACTACAGGAGGAAACCTAAACTAAACTAACTTTATTTATACTGGATAGTTCTATCAGTTCTAAACTGTTCTCTCTAGAGGTCCAGTAAGGATCATCTCTTATTGATCTAGTGTTACTACAGGAGGAAACCTAAACTGAACTAACTTTATTTATACTGGATAGCTCTATCAGTTCTAAACTGTTCTTCCTAAAGGTCCAGTAAGGATCATCTCTTATTGATCCAGTGTTACTACAGGAGGAAACCTAAACTGAACTAACTTTATTTATACTGGATAGCTCTATCAGTTCTAAACTGTTCTTCCTAAAGGTCCAGTAAGGATCATCTCTTATTGATCTAGTGTTACTACAGGAGGAAACCTAAACTAAACTAACTTCATTTATACTGGATAGCTCTATCAGTTCTAAATTGTTCTCGCTAGAGGTCCAGTAAGAATCATCTTTTATTGATCCAGTGTTAATATTTCTTTCTTTAGGTGATTTTGTTGTGCTAACCCTGTACATACATTTTCATCGACGCTTCGAGTTCTACCTGACTCACAACTACATCCCGGCGATGTTGGTGGTGATAATATCCTGGTTATCTTTCTGGGTAGACCGTGATTGTGCACCAGCCAGAGTGGGGATGGGGATTACCACCATCCTCACCATGACCACTTTAATTATTGGTGTTGGCCAGCAAGACTTGCCTGTGGTCTCTTATGTAAAAGCTTTGGATTGGTACTATATTGGCTGTTTTGTTTTTGTGTTTGTTGGCCTGTGCGAGTACAGCGTCGTGAATTATTTTAGCACGAAACACGGCAGATATTTAAAGGAACAACACTTAAAGTCTGTTGTTTCGAATTTAGAAAAGGTAAGAATTGTTTCGTGAAAACACCACGTTTTCATTAGTTCGTAAAGCTTCTCATCTTTATCAGTGACACAGTAGTTAGTGCATGTGTGTTTCAGCTCTGTGACTGAGGTTTTATTCCTGCAATATACAGTTGTCTGATTATAATTTCACCTCAGTCACATGTGAGAAGAGTGCTTCCAGTTTGACTCTACCAAACCCCACAGGTTTTCTCTTGGTACTCCTGTAGTAACACTGGACCAGGTGTATTGTGGTGATTCTTACTGCATCTCGACAGGAAGAACAGTTCAGAACTGATAGAGTTATCCAATGTAAATAAAGTTAGTTTAGGTTTCCTCCTGTAGTAACACTGGATCAATTAGCGATGATCCTTACTGGATCTCTAGGAAGAACAGTTCAGAACTGATTCAGAACTGATAGAGCTATCCAGTATAAATAAAGTTAGTTTTGTTTAGGTTTCCTCCTGTAGTAACACTGGATCAATAAGAAATTATCCTTAATACTGGACCTCTATGGAGAACAGTTTTAGAAACTGATAGAGCCATCAAGTATAAATAAAGTTAGTTTAGTTTAGGTTTCCTCCTGTAGTAACACTGGATCAATAAGAAATTATCCTTAATACTGGACCTCTATGGAGAACAGTTTTAGAAACTGATAGAGCCATCAAGTATAAATAAAGTTAGTTTAGTTTAGGTTTCCTCCTGTAGTAACACTGGATCAATAAGAAATTATCCTTAATACTGGACCTCTATGGAGAACAGTTTTAGAAACTGATAGAGCCATCAAGTATAAATAAAGTTAGTTTAGTTTAGGTTTCCTCCTGTAGTAACACTGGATCAATAAGAAATTATCCTTAATACTGGACCTCTATGGAGAACAGTTTTAGAAACTGATAGAGCCATCAAGTATAAATAAAGTTAGTTTAGTTTAGGTTTCCTCCTGTAGTAACACTGGATCAATAAGAAATTATCCTTAATACTGGACCTCTATGGAGAACAGTTTTAGAAACTGATAGAGCCATCAAGTATAAATAAAGTTAGTTTAGTTTAGGTTTCCTCCTGTAGTAACACTGGATCAATAAGAAATTATCCTTAATACTGGACCTCTATGGAGAACAGTTTTAGAAACTGATAGAGCCATCAAGTATAAATAAAGTTAGTTTAGTTTAGGTTTCCTCCTGTAGTAACACTGGATCAATAAGAAATTATCCTTA
>CACRXK020004887.1:0-29993 GCA_902702795.2 Paramuricea clavata | reverse complement strand
GAGATTTTCAAAACAATGAAAAGACAATGGAACATTCTGATCACTGGATCATGACTGGATGGTATGGAGAACAGTGGGATTTTCAAAACAATGAAAAGACAATGGAACATTCTGATCACTGGATCATGACTGGATGGTATGGAGAACAGTGGGATTTTCAAAACAATGAAAAGACAATGGAACATTCTGATCACTGGATCATGACTGGATGGCATGGAGAACAGTAAGATTTTCAAAACAATGAAAAGACAATGGAACATTCTGATCACTGGATCATGACTGGATGGCATGGAGAACAGTGGGATTTTCAAAACAATGAAAAGACAATGGAACATTCTGATCACTGGATCATGACTGGATGACATGGAGAACAGTGAGATTTTCAAAACAATGGAAAGACAATGGAACATTCTGATCACTGGATCATGACTGGATGACATGGAGAACAGTGAGATTTTCAAAACAATGGAAAGACAATGGAACATTCTGATCACTGGATCATGACTGGATGACATGGAGAACAGTGGGATTTTCAAAACAATGAAAAGACAATGGAACATTCTGATCACAGGATCATGACTGGATGACATGGAGAACAGTGGGATTTTCAAAACAATGACAAGACAATGGAACATTCTGATCACTGGATCATGACTGGATGGCATGGAGAACAGTGGGATTTTCAAAACAATGAAAAGACAATGGAACATTCTGATCACTGGATCATGACTGGATGGCATGGAGAACAGTGAGATTTTTAAAACAATGAAAAGACAATGAAACATTCTGATCACTGAATCATGACTGGATGGCATGGAGAACAGTGAGATTTTTAAAACAATGAAAAGACAATGGAACATTCTGATCACTGGATCATGACTGGATGGCATGGAGAACAGTGAGATTTTCAAAACAATGAAAAGACAATGGAACATTCTGATCACTGGATCATGACTGAATGGCATGGAGAACAGTGAGATTTTCAAAACAATGAAAAGACAATGGAACATTCTGATCACTGGATCATGACTGGATGACATGGAGAACAGTGAGATTTTCAAAACAATGAAAAGACAATGGAACATTCTGATCACTGGATCATGACTGGATGGCATGGAGAACAGTGGGATTTTCAAAACAATGAAAAGACAATGGAACATTCTGATCACTGGATCATGACTGGATGGCATGGAGAACAGTGGGATTTTCAAAACAATGAAAAGACAATGGAACATTCTGATCACTGGATCGCGACTGGATGGCATGGAGAACGGTGGGATTTTCAAAACAATGAAGAGACAATGGAACATTTTGATTACTGGATCATGACTGGATGGCATGGAGAACAGTGGGATTTTCAAAACAATGAAAAGACAATGGAACATTCTGATCACTGGATCATGACTGGATGGCATGGAGAACAGTGGGATTTTCAAAACAATGAAAAGACAATGGAGCATTCTGATCACTGGATCATGACTGGATGGCATGGAGAACAGTGGGATTTTCAAAACAATGAAAAGACAATGGAACATTCTGATCACTGGATCATGACTGGATGGCATGGAGAACAGTGGGATTTTCAAAACAATGAAAAGACAATGGAACATTCTGATCACTGAAATGTGACTGGATGGCATGGAGAACAGTGGGATTTTCAAAACAATGAAAAGACAATGGAACATTCTGATCACTGCATCGTGACTGGATGGCATGGAGAACAGTGCGATTTTCAAAACAATGAAAAGATTATGGAACATTCTGATCATTGCATCGTGACTGGATGGCATGGAGAACAGTGGGATTTTCAAAACAATGGAAAGACAATGGAACATTCTGATCACTGGATCGTGACTGGATGGCATGGAGAACAGTGGGATTTTTAAAACAATGAAAAGACAATAGAAAATCCTGGTCACTGCATCGTGACTGGATGGCATGGAGAACAGTGGGATTTTCAAAACAATGAAAAGACAATGGAACATTCTAATCGTTGTATCATGACTGGATGGCATGGAAAACGAAAGACGAATGCAGAAAGACGAATAAAAGCGTCCTTTAATTGTTCTCGTTTAATTTAGAAAGGTTTATTAAGCAGAGCCTTACCCTGTATCCATCGATCTTTCCCTCCACTTTCGACCACTTGACGGTGGCCGTTTTTTTATCTTGGTCAACGGAGATAAACACGTCTTCAGGTGGTTTCTTGGGAACTGGAAGAAGAAAGATAAGAGTATATTTTTGTTATTTCATCTCATCATAGCAAGGATATAATTTTATATAAAACCACCGGTCATACAAGGATCAGAGATGAATAGAGTCAGCAAGCAGGAGTTTACACAAGAATTTTCTTGACAAAATGGCCACTGCTTGTATACTAATTTGCATATAATCTATATATATGATGGTTTTCAGTTTTTAATGGGACTGTACAGGGTGAAAATATTTAACTCGAAATTATTGCAATCTGAGAGTTTGGCCGACCTCTTGCTCAATAAAGCATTCATTTACTAATGTTTCGATGACATATTTATTCCGATCGGGTATCTCTCCTGGCGGTCAAGTCGTGTTCAAGAAAATCACTTTTATGTCATCTTCGTATGGTTAAACTGCTGCCGAGCATTTTGTTTTGAAATTTTTGACGCTGTTTGGTGACACAATCAACAGTTTATAGAGTAGTCCATATCACGAATGTGAAAGACTAGATCTTGAGCAATATTGCTTGGTGTTTTGCATCCGATTCAGTAACTACCAGACTAAAATTTTATAGAAGAAATTGGCCAAACATAGCTTAGATTAACAACGATTCATTATTTGGCCGCTTCGAGAGATACCCGATCTAAATAAATATGCCACCGAAACATTAGCATATGAATGCTTTATTGATCACGAAGTCGCCAAACAGTAGCCGAACTCTCAGATTGCCATAATTTCGAGCTAAATATTTTCGCCCCCTATATTCCCTATATTAATTTTTTGAAAGCCATTGTATACGGATTGTATGCAAATCAGTCTACAAGCTGTGGCCATTTTGTCGTTAATTTCTGGTAATGATTTTTTACCGCGCATAGCGAAAACTCTATTAATATTAACCTTTCATCAAAATCTGAAACTAGCTCAAATTTGATGAGAATCGATGAGAGTTTGCGGTCAAAGACGATTGCAACTCTCATCAACTCTCCCTAATCGCCAAGAGAACCTGTTATTATAACCTCACCATAAACTAACCCTTGCGGTCCGTTTCGATTTGTGCGGTTGTACCGGATTTGTGCGGTTGTGCGGATTTAGGTTCTTCTGATACATGTGAACCAGTGGATGAGTTACAAATGTTCAACTTCAGGCGAGGCTATACATATACTTAAAATACTCATTAGTAATTCATCAGGAAAACACAAAGAAAAATCATAAGCGTGTCGTAGCGTTATATGTGATAAAACTCATCTTAATTATAACGCTTCATCTTAATTAGTATTCTTTTGTAGTCGGAGTTTAAGCCATTTAAAGCACTTGTAGTCGTGTTTTATCATATATCTAAAACGGTCGGCTGCGCCTCGCGTTTTAAATATGATAAAACACTCCTACGCATGCTTTAAATAGTACTTAAAATACTCATTAAAAATTCATAAACCTTGTGGCAAATCATGTCAGCCATAATATGTCACGTGGAGTGACTTTATATCTGATAAAACTCATCTTCATTAGTATTCTTTATATAATTGTTCATCCTAATTAGTATGATTATATATATATTTTTTTTATTTTGCCCAATAAAAAGTTTACATAATTACAGTGCTATAATAACAACGTGAAGGGCTAGGGACCTTAATGAAACCCTTTCAGGCTTTTTGGTTGTTCATCCTAATTAGTATTCTTTTGTAGTCGTATTTTAAGCTATTCAAAACACTCGAACTCGCGTTTTATCATATCTAAAACGCTCGGCTACACACTCCTTCTCGTGTTTTAAATACTACTCAGAGCATTCATAACTTATCTACTCGTACACATCCATCAGAACTCAGAAGATGAAAATCGCACTACACATCGCAGGGAAAATTGCAAGCGTAAACGGACCTTTAAGCCTTAGTTGCACCTGTATATGAGCCTTGGGCAAACACACCCCGTCTAATTGGCAGTAACCATGTATACAAATGCACCCTATTTTATAATCTTACTCCATTAAATGCCAGACGATTTTACTGGTAAAGGAAAGAGTCCTAATGAGTTAACTAAATAAATAAACAATTGTAATTCACCTACCAATCTTCAAATCAATATTCACAACGAGCGGTGGGCCGAAGCCCACCCTGTTCCGAGCAAGAAGCGCAAATTGATATCTTCCCTCCAAATCCAAAGCCTCAAATTCCTGTTCCAGCCTCTGCTCGCCGACGTCAATTATGTTAATTTGTCCGACCGGAAGTTTCCGCACGGTCACTTGGTAACCGACCATGATGCCATTCGTTTTCAGTGGAGGTTTCCACGTCAACGTCACTTCCGGTTTGTTCACGTGGATATCTAGGCTGTACGGTGCCTCGGGAACTAGAAGAATATGTTTATTTGTTAAAGGATTAGTGTCACACCAGGAATTCGCGGGCTCAAACTCCTGCTGGCGGCCATTTTTCGGGACGAATAGATTAGATGATCTGGAAAGTGTTTACAATCCGTCATATATTTAAACAATCCTTTTATAATCCTTGCTCTTTTTGTCTGATTTTTATCAGAAATGTAACAAACAATGTATTATTATCGCTATTCGTTGTATTTGAGTAAAATGTAAACAATAACAAAAGCCCGCAATGCATGACCCTGACACTAATTCTTTAAAGGTTAATAAGTTGAAAATGGTAGCTGTGGTAAATATTAAATAATTTAAAAAGAGAATCTTTTGTATGTTACGTAACACGCGCTCAAAACTAATTAATACACTTTTCAGTTGTTATGACTATATTCAAATTTTTAGATTTTTGATGTTTCTCAAGCGGCAAACAAACTTAAAACGTATGTTTAGTGCTTTATCTGTAAGATTATGCTAAAATGAAGAGATTAATTTAGATGGTAGGCCAAAGAGAGAATGATGTCTGAAGTTCAGAAAGATTTGCTTATATTGCTGTATAAATACGCGTCAACTTTGCAGCATCAATGATAACACTGATAGTCGTATTAAAATTGGCAATAGTTTACTATTAATTTGTGTTTCTCAACCGCCATATACATTTAAAAAGTTTGCTAACTGTGTACAAAATACTAACACAAAGTAATTCTGAGAGCAATGTCAAAACGATTTTAGGTTTTGAACACTTGTTACTAACAGCTTTGTGACACAGTTATTCGGCTATCGTTGAAAAGGTTTTCAAAAATTACTGGAGGGGTGAGCAGTTGCCCCCCCCCCCCCAATTACTAATCCTACCTGACTCGGGAGTTGAGAGTGGCCCAACCACATTACTTCCCGGACCGTCACCCTTGCTGTTGTAGGCAACAACTTGGAAGAAATACGTCGTGAATGAATCGAGACCTAACATGGTGACTGTCTCGTCCGTTGGTTCATAATGAGCGTCTGTTGGACGCATACCATGCTGGGTTGACCAAAAGTACACCTGGAAATATAACACGAATGTTCAACTCATTTTGTTTATACTGGATAACTGTATCGGTTCTGAACTGCTTTTCCTAGAGGTTCAGTAAGAATCATCTCTTCTTATTATTGATCCAGTGTTACTACAGGAGGAAACCTAAACTAAACTAACTTTATTTATACTGGATAGCTCTATCAGTTCTAAACTGTTCTTCCTAGAGGTCCAGTAAGGATCATCTCTTATTGATCCAGTGTTACTATAGGAGGAAACCTAAACTGAACTAACATTATTTATATTGGACATCTCCATCAGTTCCAAACTTTTCTCCCTAGAGGTCCAGTAAGAATCGTCACTTCAGTTACCTTATATCCTAGCAATTTTCCACGGCTTGCCCGTCGATCTTTCGTGATGCCAGTCCACGTTGCCCTGGCTGAGCGACTGTTAAGAATTTGGACACGCAGGTCTTGCGGTTCACCAACTGGAGCTAACGAATAATTACGAAAACAATAGACAAATCCCATTATGGACTAATTTTAAAACTACACACGTAAAAACAGACAAGGTGTTACAGGTCTGCAAACAAGTTGTTACAAGTCTGTTCGCAAGCTGTCGACAAGTTGTGTTCTCACTGCTTGTTCCCAGTTTGTTGTAACAAGTTTGAAACAAGCTGTTAACAACTTGTAACAAGCTTGATGGCATTATCAGACTTGTTACAAGGTTATTCTAACAATGTAAAATCCCAAATCACGACATAGGCACTTTAAAAATACTTTCTAATTGTCCACGTCATACATTAAGACCATGCCACACTATTGCGTATCGTAATAACGTATGCCAGCGTATGAAAAATATCACTCATACGCCGGTATACGCTGGTATACGCTAGGGGTACGTTAGGCATAGGTTGTATACGTTTCAAGCACGGTGGCATACGCTGGCATACAGCGAGGCAGAAAATTTTAAACATGTTCAAAATTTTGTGCGTATCGGACGTATGGTTTATACGATAAGCATACTCTAGGCAGACGCTGAATACGCTAGAGGTACGCCAGATGTACGGTACTCATACGCTGGCATTTCAAAGGATTTTTGTGCGTATGAAAATTATTTCATTAAGTTTCTCTCATACGCAATAGTGTGACGGCGCCTTTACATCCCTAAGCAAGAAATTCCTTTCCCAAGCATGAAATACCTTATAGCCACGGTTTGTGTCTCGATTCGCTATGTTAGAAGTATTATAAATTGAAGATTATTCTATTTTACCAGACTTACATTTTTCTCCAGAGTATCCATAGACGACCGCACTTTTGGGGCCTGGACCGAGTGCGTTGATGGCCTGCACTTGAAACTCGAATTGCTCGTAAAATTCTGTGTCGGCCACCGTGTACTCTAGTTTATTCTTTGAGGTCTCCGCATCCACCTGAATGCGGGTCATAGGGGATGGGTCTTTCACCCGGCGAAAGAAGACAGCATAATGTAAACTGGGTCCATTTTGTTCGATTGGTTTCAGAGGCTGAAATAAATATTCGCAATTTATATTTTAGTTCGATAATAAAGAAACATGAAACTAGTTTTTCGGGCATTTTCTCTAGCCGTTCTAGTTAGGTCATCTCTTGCTAACCAGTGTTCTTGCAGGAGAGAACATTAACTATGCTAACTTTATTTATAATGGATAGCTCTACCACTATCAGTTCTAAACTGTTCTCCATAGAGGTCCAGTAAGGGTCATCTCGTATTGATCCTGTGTTACTACAGGAGGAAACCTAAACTAAACTAACTTTATTTATACTGGATAGCTCTATCACGTCTAAACTGTTCTCCCTAGAGGTCCAGTAAGAGTTATCTCTTATAGATCCTGTGTTACTACAGGAGGAAACGTAAACTAAACTAACTTTATTTATACTGGATGGCACTATCAGTTCTAAACTGTTCTTCCTAGAGGTCCAGTAAGAATCATCTCTTATTGATCTTGTGTTACTACAGAAGGAAACCTAAACTAAACTAACTTTATTTATACTGGATAGCTTTATCACTTCTAAACTGTTCCCCATAGAGGTCCAGTAAGGATCATCTCTTATTGATCCAATGTTACTACAGAAGGAAACCTAAACTAAACTAACTTTATTTATACTGGACAACTCTACCACTTCTTGACTGTTCTTTCTAGAGGTCCCGGAAGGATCATCTCTTATTGATCCAGTGTTACTAAAGAAGGAAACCTAAACGAAACTAATTTATTCACACGGAATAGCTCTTCCAGTTTTACCTGCCAAGATATCGTCAGCTCTGTTGGGCTTGGTCCCTGTCCTGTGATATTTGATGGAGCTTTGTCAGGCACTATTAAAAGCAATAAAAATGTTTAGCTTGTAGAGACGAAGCTTAGTGTAAAGTTTAATCCTTTTTAATTAACCAGTACCTGCAGATTGGCACCAGAAAAATCTCACTGTAGGGACTTTGTGTAGAAATTTATATGTAAATGTGTAAAAGTGTTTTGTTAATTTTCCTTTTAAATAATGCACCTTGCACGAACAACGCTCGCATGCCTAGTTAAGAAATTGGGGTCTCAAAAACTATCGATGATTGAATTGAAATTTGTGACGCATATTTCACCGTGTAATGCTTGAAATGATTCCTGAAACAGACTGACAATATTCACAGATTTCATAGTGGATTAGCGAGGCTATATTACTTTCACTAAAATTTGATTAAAATTATATGCAATTATTAAACAATTATTGGATGAGGCTGAGCATGACATCAAGAATTATTCAGACCGAGGTCAATGTTATCTGCCGAAGCGAAGCTGAGGCGGATAACATTGACCGAGGTCTGAATAAATCTTGACTGATGTAATGCGAATGCCAAATCCAATAATTGAATAATTATACATTGAAAACATCAGAAACGTATAAAACAATTAAACAAAGTTTATTAATTTTAATGTTTCAAGTATATTTATTTTATTTTCGCGCGCTTTTTGGGTTTGAGTTGTTGGACGCGCCGGGGCTTGGGCACGAGAGTGCCAATATTTTTTTGGGCTGCAAGTTTGATCCAAAAAACTGTTATTGGACGCTGAGCACGTCAGCAGCTGAAATTACGTGATAAGTATCGAATATTGAGAATTATCCAATGCTCTCTGACCAATCAGGAAAGAGAATACATACTAAATGTATAGTAATTTGGATTGTAGAAGCTAGATTAATTTGCCATGGTATAAGACACTAAGCACTGGGGAGCCACCTTAAATTATCCCAAAAAATAACCCACTGACCTGCAGCAGGACTCTGGATCAATCTGCTTTCTGGACTAGGTTTACTTTGCCCAATAGCATTCACAAGTATTACTCGAAATGTATAGAAAGCCCAAGGAGATATCTTGACCTCAGCTCTATTTTCGCCCTTTTGCACGACATCCCGTGAAGTATACCAAACACCAGTTTCATACAATGTTTTGTATTCGACGATAACTTTGTTAACTGGACTGTTGTTATTTGCTTGGTAGGCAGACGTTGTCCACGTGATATTCACGTGATATTTCTTCACGGCACTCACGGTGATCGAGATCGGCGCATTTGGTGGTCCTGGAACGAGAGAACAAGAAGTTGTTTCATGTTTCGCTCGCTACTCTGGTTTAAATAAATGATTACAAAGCCCAGTCGAATTGCAATCAAGACCCAACGTTTCGACACTCTAGTCTAGTGTCTTCATCAGGGGTGATCTAAAGATGCAATCGTGGCTTCTTAAATACCCAAGGGATGACGTCACCTTCCAATGAGATGCATATATTCCTCTGGCAAATAGGCACCGTCATCCTTATTCAAAGCATGATTACTCATATTTATATGCCACGCTTCGAGGCAAAGTCTTTGACCATAGCGATTGTTTGTGGTAATTACTTTTCGCTTCATGCATTGATGTTTTCAAGAAAGATTTTCGGAAAATATTGTTTCCCAATGTTTCCCAAAGTTTTGGCAAGCTTTGAAACACAGGTGGACAAACCGGAAAACATTGTTTCCTTGCCATGTTTCCCGAAGGTGTACAAATCTGGAAACATTGTTTCCTAGTCATGTTTCTCAAAGGTGGACAAACCATGAAACATTGTTTCCTAGTCATGTTTCCCGAAGGTGTACAAATCTGGAAACATTGTTTCCTAGTCATGTTTCCCAAAGGTGGACACACCATGAAACATTGTTTCCTAGCCATGTTTCTCGAAGGTGGACAAACCGGAAAACATTGTTTCCTTGCCATGTTTCCCGAAGGTGTACAAACCAGGAAACATTGTTTCCTAGCCATGTTTCCCAAAGGTAGCAATAAGACGTAAATTGTTCCTTTACAAGAACATACTGGACTGTTAGTCAGTAACAAATTCTGATATATTTCAGTTTATTTATAAACTTTTACCTTTCACTTTAATTCTAATATCTGTCATATCAGAACTTCTACCAGCGCCAGTTAAACTATCTGCGATAGCTTTACAACCGTACACGGCAGAGTTCTTCAACGTCAGCTCTTTAATAAACAACACGCTCCTTCTCGCCTCGTTCGTGACGACAATATTTCGTTCGGTAAACGGTCTGAGATTTTGCGTCCATACGAAGGAGACGACGGACTCTGTTTCTGTTTGGACCTCGCAAGTTAAACTGAGATTTCGACCGACAATTGCATCAACTGTTCGTGGGAAGTTTAGAATTATGATGCCGTCTGAAAAGAGAAAAAAGAGACCTTAAGATGTAGAACGGCAAAGTGATGACGGCGTCCAGAACAAATTTATTCAAATAAATTATTGTATTAAGATAGGAATGCTACTACCTGATCGAAGTTCTCCTTGAATTCTTCAGGTAATTGTATCTCTATCAATCCGAAGCCTATCAATCGACAATACCTACACTGGCACAAACTGTTCAATGAACTAACTTACTCTATTTCTGCGTAAGAAATCAATCAGCACTAAGCTTTTCTCCCTAAAGGTCCAGTAAGTTGCAAGAGCCATTCCTCGCCGTTCCAATGTTACCACAGGAAAAAACTCTAAAACTAACTGTATTTGTACTGGATAGCTTTATTAGTTTTAAACTGTTCTCCGGACCTCTATGTGCAGTAAGTATCATCTCTTATTGATCCAGTGTACTACAGGAGGAAATCCAAACTAAACTAACTTTATTTATACTGGATAGGTCTATCAGTTCTGAACTGTTCTCCCCAGAGGTCCAGTAAGGATAATCTTTTATTGATCCACTGTTACCACAGGAAGAAACCTACGATAAACAAGTTATATTTATGCTGTATAACTCTATCAGTAAACTGTTCTCCCTAGAGGTTCCGTAAGGGACATTCCTTATACTGTTACAATTGTTGACAGATTGTTGAATTGCAAGACGATAACAAGTCGTTGGAACAACTTGTACCAAAAGTCTGTTGAGCTCAACAACATTCTAGCAAGTCATCAACGAGCCGTTGACAACTTGTCAAGCAGCTGTGAGGAACAAGCAGTGAGAACCGACATCCTGTAGACAAGTTGTTGGAACAGCATCGATACATCTATAGGTACAGTATGCTTTAGGTTTGTTACAAGTCTTACAACTTGTGTGATTCTACGGGTACAGTTGGATTGAAATGTTTGATTCATTACAAAACATTACCTTTAACTATGAGGTAACTTTCTTTCTTGACAAATCCAAATGAGTTCCGACCGAAACAGGTATAAATTCCCCTGTCACTCTTTCGAACTTTAGATATTCGCAGGGTACCATCATCACTCACACTGTACTTATCACCTGATTTGCCGAGGAGGGTAGATCCTTTATACCACGTGACTTCCGGCTTTGGGGAGCCAATAGGCTGGCAGGAAATCACGGCTGTTCCACTGTTCACTGCGTTCGTAATTTCGTCCGGTTCAATGCTTCCTTTGTCGAAACTTGGCGGTGCGGCTGTAGAAGAACGTTTTAGAACTAGTTCAAAATTTGTTAATAATTTAGCCCTGCGATTTTGTAATAATGTGTCCCTTTATAACACTCGTGCTAACTTTATGCATATTGGATAGCTCCATCAGTTCTAAGCTTCTATTTGTAGGGGCTCGTCCCTTATTTGTCCAGTGTTAACCACAGAAGGAAACCTAATTTTAAATTAAATTCATTTCCAGTGGATAGTTCTATCAGTTCTAAATTGTTCTTTCTATAGAAGTTGAGTATAAGGATCTTCTCAGAGGTCCAGTAAGGATCATCTCTTATTGATCCAGTGTTACTACAGCCAGGAAGAAACCTAAACTAACTATATTTATACTGGATAGCTCTATCAGTTTCAGGTCTTCCCAGAGGTCCAGTAAGGACCATCTCTTATTGATCCAGTGTTACCACAGGGAAAAAACCTAAACTAAATGAGTAACTTTATTAAAACTGGATAGCTCAGTTCTAAGCTGTTCTCCCTAGAGATCCAGTAACGATGATCTCTTATTGATCCAGTATTACTAAGGAAACCTGAACTAAACTAACTTCATTTATACTGGATAGCTCTATCAGTTCTTCTGCCCAGAGGTCCAGTAAGAATTCTTGGACTGGATCAAAATTAATTAAGTAGCGATTTATTCGTATTAGATGTAATATTTCAAATCCAACTATGAGAACTGAACTAGATTTCAAGTTTTAGCATTTTGTCCAGTCCTCAAAATTTTTCGGGGAAAGAAAATTGTGTAATGTGATTGGCCGGCACAAATTTTCCCTCGGAAAAAAACTTTAACAATGATATTTTCGGAAAAATTTTTGTTAGTGGAAATTTTTCTTCAGTGGAAATGGGCCTAAGATAAGATATGAATGCTCCGAGTATATGTACAGTATACCCTCATCTAAATATTTCTTACTCATCCCTTTACATACACAAACATCAGGAAAGAAAATTGCAGCAGACAGGCGTTAACGCTCCCGAAATACTATTCCACACATACCTTTCACATCAAGTTCAGCAGCCGTGATCAGCTCCTTGACACTATTCGAAGCATGACATTGGTACATGCCTTTTTGACTGACTTGGAGCCTGGGAAAGCTCAACGTTCCTTCATTTATAATGTAGTCAGAATCAGCTAGCGCTGACTTTTTCATCTTCATGCCATTATGCAACCAGGTGTATTTAATAGGAGGGACACCTTCTGCGCGACATTTCCACGTCAAGCTTGTGTTCACGTCCACTGAGGCGTCTTTAGGACGGCTAGTCCATTGCGCTTCAACTGTTAAATTAGACCGAGATAATATCAATATTACACATGCGAAAATCTCACATCTTGTAGGAAGTGTGTCTGCCAATAAGACGTCAACAAGTTGTGTTCGCACTGCTTGTCCCAAGTTGTCCAAAAGTTTCGAACAAGCTGTTAACAATTTGTAACAAACTTGATGGCATTATCAGACTTGTAGCAAGGTTGTTTAAGCAAGTCTGATACATTCATGATATAACAATATTGTTACAACCTTGTGCCATCAACCTTGTAACATTCTTGTTTTATCGTGACTCTATCAGACTTGTATAGCAAGGTTGTTCCGACAAGTCCGATACAGCCATGATATAACAATATTGTTACAACCTAGATTGTGCCGTCAACCTTGTAACATTCTTGTTGTATCTTAACTGTGTCAGAATTGTTAGAACAACCTTGTAACAAATCTGATGATTTTCTTTGCCTGGCGTTTGACGTACTGTATAACGCGAAGCTTAAACTCTCTAATAACAACTTGTTACAAACTTGTCAATAACTGGGAACAAATAGTGCAAACACATCTTGAGAATTTTACGCGTGTACATAGAGTTCCTACCAGATGGTTACGGTTTTCAGTCATACTCACCAAGCATAGTCACGGAGGTTGTGACTTCAGTCGAGTCTCCATAGTCATTCGAGGTCCTGCAGATATACGTGCCGGCATCCTTCTCGCTGAATTCACGTATGACGTAGCTTCTCTTGTTTGTCGATGCTTTCCCAAGTTCAACTGTGCTTCCCGATTTCTTGAGTGAGATATGAGGTACTGGCCTGTTGAATAAAGTCAGCGAAAGTTTGGTGACACACAGTGAGCACGCTCATATATATGTACCAAAATCCAGTATGCTCATGAGCATGCTCATATATATACCAAAATCAATTATGCTCATGACCATGCTTATATATGATCCAGGAGAAAACTTACTACAGGAGGCAACCTAAACGAATCTAAGTTCTATCAGTTCTAAACTGTTCTTCCTGTATTTCTACAGGAAAAAACCAATATCTAAACTAGCTAACTTTATTTTTACTGGATTGTTCTATCAGTTCTAAACTGTTCTTTCTAGAGGTCCAGTAAGGATTATCTCTTATTGATTCAATGTTACTACAGGAGGAAACGTAAACTAAACTAACTTTTATTTATACTGGATAGCTCTATCAGTTCTAAACTCTTCTCCCTAGAGGTCCAGAAAATATCATCTTTTATTACTCTAGTGTTAAAAATTGATAGAATTACACAGTTCAAATAAAAGCCAATACAATTAGGTTTACTGTAATTCTGTAGGCTGTAGCAAATAGATACATAAACAGCTTAATGCATGGAATAAATCATCAAAACACAGATTCACCTTACCTTCCGTATCCAATACATTCCAGAACAAACGTTTTTCCTCTCACGGCATATTTTGGTTCACGAAATTCACTGAAAACACCAGGAGCTTTTACTTCATATTTAGTTTCTGAGAAAAGCAAGAAAATCATGTAGAGCATGTTTTTGAATGTTAGCCATCTTAAACTGGTTGAAGGTTCTGGTATTCCTCTGCGATCTGTGGTCTCCTCTACACATGCATGTCATATTGAATTGAATTGAATTTATTACAAAAAAATCTGAATGGCAGCTAAGAGCTGAATTGTACAGAGTTGACATTTAAAATACATGGTAAAACTAATACATATGGTAATATACGGTATATTAAAACTAAAATTTATATTACAATTAAAATGAATCATTATATGATACGATACTAGAAGGAATAAAACTTTTACTAAATCTTGTAGTCTTACAATTAATTAAGTTAATATGCTGATCGTTGCGTAGATTGTAAGTACGTAAGTCCTCGCGTTTATTAGGGATAAGTTCATTCAATTTATTTTCCGGGTTGAGAAGTTTCTTAAAATAGGATTTACATAAATTATTTCGTCTTTGAGAGAGCAACGATATTTCATGAACTTCCAAGGCTTTGCGGTATGACAGGTCAGGACATATTATTCGTAGGGCTCGTTTCTGAATTCTTTCGATTTCTTCCTTTAAATAGTCAGGGGAGTTTAAGTTCCAAACCTAGCATGCATATTCAAGCACAGGTCGTATACATGTGGTATAGACTTGAATTAGAGAATTCCCTCCAAGACCGCTGCGTTTAAGCACTCGGAGAAAAAAAAGTCTCTTTGATGCCTTGTGTACTATGTGTTCAACATGTAAGTTCCAACTAAGATCAGAAGAAAAGTACAGACCAAGAACCTTTGCTGATAAAACTGGGGACATACAGTGATCTTTAATAAACAATGGTCGAAGATTAGGGACGTCCTTAGCGAGCCTCCTAACAATTAACTTGTAAAGGCCCATTTTCACTCAAGAAAAATTTCCATGGACACAAAATTTTGAGTCGAAAATATCATTGTTAAAAAGTTGAAAATTTTCAACTTCAAAATTTTTTTCTGACGGAAAATTCGTGTCGGCCAATTACATTTTACAACATTTTCTCTCTGCGGAAAATTTTTCTGAGTGGAACTAGCCTTAACAAGCTTGATGGCATTATCAGACTTATTACAAGGTCGTTCTAACAAGTCTGATACATGCGGTCATATGATATAACAAGAATATTGTTACAAGGTTGACGAGAAAAGGCTGTAACAATATTGTTAAATATTGACTGTTTCGGACTTGTTGGAACAACCTTGCAACAAGTCTGATTGTACCAAAAAGATTGTTACAACTGTTAACAAGTTGACAACTTGGGACAAGCAGTGTGCACACGCGTAAAAATCTCAGATCTTGTAGCAATTCTGCCAAGAAGCCGTCAACAAGTTGTATTCGCACCGTTTGCCGGTTCCAAGTTTTCAACAAGTCTGTTAACAACTTGTAACAATCTTGTTAATATTATCAGGCTTGTTGCAAGATTGTTCCAACAAGTCCGATAAAATTTCAAAATTTCAAATTTATTTGAAGAATACAATTACGTTTCACAAGCTATATAGTCCAGGTGATCTCGTGTTCGTATTTTAGCCAATCAGCGCTCAGAAAGGGTTGTCCGAATAGAAATCCATTTTGATGTATTCAGTCAATTATATCTTTCGTTATTCTTTATGAAACTAGTTGAAATTTTGTAATTATGTTTAGTTATGAGAACTATAGCTCTGACAAAAATATGGAATCGAAATAAAGTATATTACAGGAGATATTCAGTTGTTTTAATCATAAAATGGATTTCTATTTGACAACTAGTGCCAGTACTTTTCCGCGTATCAAGATCATCTGAGTATAAAGCATTTGCCTCCGTGTTGTATCAGACATACAACCTCTCGCCTTCGGCTCGAGTTTGTAACTTAAAGTTTTGTTGATTTCCTTACCTTGAGACAAGCCAACTTTAAGCTTCACGGTTCGTTTCTCGCTCTTGCCCAGAATGGTATTTCCAACTACACAGACATAGCTACCAGTATCAGCGCTGGTTACATACGAGAAATACAGATCACCATTATTTCCAACAGTATAGTGTGGTGCCTTCTCCAGGGGAGGGAATAGCTCAGCGTAGTGGAAATCCTTCTTTGCCCACCTTACGCTTCGGAGTTTCAAGGGCTTGCTGGCTGGGATTTTGCATTTCATGGCCAAAGCTTCGCCGTTCTTGGCTTCCATGTTTGAAAACGGTTCCGTGAAGGGGTCCAAGACTACAGAGAAATTAAGTGGGAATTTTTACTTTGTGTCGTACACGCATCTTGCGCATGCTTGCGACTTCACTAAACAAATGGTGTCTCCAAAGAAAGTACATGTGCAGACAACATGAAACTTTAGACTGCAGAAAATTGCACAAACAGTTATCAAACTCGTGTCACAGAAGTTGTAAAGGACATGTGTAACAACTGAATGGTATTCTTTTGTAAGGTTTTCGGTCAGGGGTGGGTATTTATTTTTTATTTGATATCTGAGTTTGAAGAAAATTTTTTTAGTGTTTTTAATGGTTTGGTCAGCAAACTTTTTACGAAGAGAAACACATCTCTTCGGTGCCACCCCCCCGCCAGAAATAACGACCGGTCCCTAAGATGTAGTTTTCCATATACTTACAAGGAAAGCCAAGTTTCGCTGGAAGGCTGACAATAGTGCCAACGATGTTACTTGATCTGCAACGATATGTTCCCTTATCTCGAATTTCGTTCGCAAAAATGATATGGATCGCCCCATTCGACGAGATTTGAAAGTGGCTTCCTTTGAGAGTGACGCCATCTTTCTCCCAAATCACCGTGGGTTTTGGATAACCATTAGTTATGCAAAACAGCGAGACATTGGATCCTGGAATAGCTATGGTGTCTTCTGGGTTAGCTATTATTGAAGGTCCAATGTTTTCTGTGAAGAGATGATCAATAAATTAAGGCAAAGCCGAATAAATATTCAATTAGTTTTGTTAAAGCATGTTGACTCTAACAAGTCGTCCTGCAGGGCCTATTCTAAGGAAATTTCAATACTGCACACTTCTGAGCAGGTGTCAACGTCACTCTGTGACGTCATCTTTGAATTGTTATGTTTTTATATAGAACATAATGACAACATACAGCTGGGTGTCTCGGAAAAAGTAAACCTTTCAAATTCAAATCAGCCATAACCTATTGTAGTAATTCGCGGATGCGACACAAATGACAACCTTATTCCCTGGCTCTTCCCTCTTGTGGAGGAAAGAAGTACACTGGCTTTTCTGGACGTGAAAATATTGAATATTGGAATAGGCTATTCCAGCTTTTAGTTTATGCCTGCAGGGAATGATGGGAAGTAAGGTATCATAGTGCTGATTTGCTGAAAATTTTCAATAAAAACTACCGAAATAACCGAAATATTTCAATATTTACAAGTATAAGCTATCACTCCGGGTTTACACGGTCACCATTTTTATTTTTTCAGCATAATAAGCTATGTCATAGATATATAACTATATCTATGGCTATGTGATACCTTACTTCCCATCGTCCCCTGCACGCATAAACTAAAAGCTGGAATTGCCTATTATTACTGGAACTTGGCATATATTTGGCCAATCTTTGTTTGTGCCTTGCCTATTTTGTTGCAAAGGCATTTTGGAATTCTCGACTTTATATTTCATCCATTTCGCTCCTTCAGCACATTGAAATTTATTTCAAATTTCAATACTGCACACTTTCGCATTCAATACTGCACACTTTTATTTAATACTGCACAAACTGTGCAATATTGCACACTAAAATAGGCCCTGTCGTTCTGTGTTACTACAAGCCCCCTCCCAATAATTTTCATGATATTAAACGCACATGCCCTTTCGTGCTTGGTTTGGGAAATTGCGGGTACAATTAGCTCATATAGTCATATATCGTGCTAGTAAAAAAAATTACCGACGTTTTCTGAGCGAGAGTGAAAAACACTGGTATCAATGCCCAAATTCGGCTCAGAAATTCTGCCTCTCAGAATATATAAATGTGTTGTGTATTTTTTTACAATTTTAAAATCTTCGATATTTAAATAGAGCGATTTTAACAATTTTATTTGAATGTCGTTATCTTGAAGAAAAGGAACGAACAAATTACAGAACGCGCGCATGTACAAATTTCCCCCCATCCCCTGTTTTCGCTATATATGCATGTGAGTATTAAACTTATTTTTTTATTTTAAGCCTTTCTTAACTCGCAGATTCAGTAGCAATTCCCAAATTCCTGCTTATTAAATCATCAATTTTGACATTTGGGAAAAAATTGACTAGCCAAGTCTATGTCAGCCTCACTACAAGCTGTTCCACGAAAAATAATAAAAAGAGATCGGAGTCCAATCTTTGGCCAATTCGACTGAAATTATAACTATGTGTATAATATCACACAATGGAACAAATTAATAATGTAGTTGCCCCGTTTGCCCCCCCCCCCTGGCTAACGCCAATAGGAAAAAGCTACGTCATTAGCTCTGGCCTTACTAGAATATTGCAGACGATGCGATTGTCGGTTTCCCAAATAGCAATAAAGCTCGCATATAATTGCAATAGTGAAGCAAATCCCTCGATACGCAGCCTTGCCTGCAATCTAATCTATTAATATTGCAGAGTGAAAACAGAGACAAGTCTACTAGATTACTAATATAACAATTGATACAATATATAGGCAGGACTTTGTTGCTTTTAATAATTGCTGGATAGTTGATAGTTGATATGTTGGGTATATTTAAATAGAAGTTGTGGCTGTTCCGCTGTTGTGCCTAATTTGTAGTAAACAAAAAATAAATGTTAGAACCGCAAAATAAAAATGATATATTGAATACATTTCACGTCTTTGCGCAAACGTTTAAATATCATCTGGCTATAACTAGGATCGCTTTTTGAGAAGGTTTTTCCATGAAGACTGCATGAACTTTGAACTTCCGATACTGTCGTCTATCATCAGATTAACATTGCATGTTGTCTTTCGCGACAAAACTACTCTCTTATCTGAGCTTTAACAAAAGCAATTTCTATTTAAGATATACCTCAATCTTTTTTAGTTACATTTATGGCAACACCCCTTGTGTAGGACACACGATCGGCATTTAGCCGCAGTAAATAAGCAATCTAGCTATTAAATGTGGCCATGTGGGACCCCTAGTCTGTCAGGGCAGTTTGCTCATTGAGGCGCGAGTCTCTTCGACCGAAAGACAGAAAAACATGACGACATTTGACTAATTTCGAATTTCTAATGAACTTATATCTAAGCTGACCAGTAGTGCCTTTAAAATGATAAGTATACTGTTTATATAGTATAATTATATATATACTGATATAAATGATATATAATGATATAAATATAATGATAAATATACTCAGCTAAATGAAAAATTTACTGAAAATATTTACAGATTGACGGAGGGGTCAAAACTGTTGCACTTTTTCCGCGCAAATTTTGACAGCTTCGAGACTGGGAACTAACATTCTTTCGTAATGTGACTCCGGGAGCATTTTGCATAGCAACCGACCATTGTGCAAGTTAGTCTACATGCAATAAAGCTAAACTAAATGAATAAACGCGAGAATGTCAGGAAAACTCAGTTGGATTGGTTTTATATTTTATCAAGCACCAAGCTTCATTATCTTGATCTACCTTATTGGTTGTATCAGCCAGTTCATATTACTCATGATGATTTTAGTGTTCGTTTTATTAGTTGATTTATTTATGGTAGTTCTAACTATTCTCTTAGTTATTTACAAGATCATTGTGACAAAAGAAGTCTTGCGTAGCGAAACTAAAAAACCGGATTCTTGGCTATTGCTTTTCCTGTCCACGTGGATAGTTTTCGATGCAATATTTCAACGAATCTTAGCTGCGATTGAACCTATCGATAAATCGGCACGAACCTGTTCCGCGTTCAGAATTTCAAATATGATATTTACCTTCCTTTTACCACTACAACTACTACATGGGATTGGCTTAGGGGATCAAGGTATGTTGCCATTTTGCCCAGCGATACTAGATATCTACGATGGAATTGAGATGCTTACAACGCAATCACATCTAACAAACCGGGCATGGCCATGGATGCAGATAATGATTGTCTTGGCTGTTCTCGTGTTCTACATTCCTTCTTTTCTTGAAATACATTATCTTATGCGATATTCTGACCTAGAAAATGGACCAATCATTTCGGAACGGATCATCTGGCTTGGTAAATTATTATCCAGTTTTATGTTTCTTTTTCTTCGCGTGCTGTTGTTTGCTTTCAACCCGCACGAAATGTTCTTCGCTGTCAAAACTATACTAAGAATATACTACCATTACAAAAATTATCAAATATGCAGTGAATGAGTGATTAACATGCGGCTTGTTAGTCTGCCCCCCCCCCCGCCTTTGGCTTCTTCGCTTTCCTCAGCCTTGTCCCAGTCGTTCTGAAGCAAGAGCGAGAAAAAACGCGGATGTAGTATGAGACTGGAACCTAGGTGTGACGTCAGCTCGGCACAGCACACCCCGGCATAAAACTCATAAAACTCATTTAAATATATCAAAGCAGCGTTCAGCGCGAGAGCCTGGGACTAGGCTGGCTTTCCTTGTATAATGGCTATGCATGAAACAATTATGACTGTAGTTGTAAAATATAGTTGATGTTTCGAGAATTTTGGAACTCATTTAAAGTAGACTATCACTATTAGTTTGTTCCTTATTAATGTATTCTTGTGATTCTTATATACCGAAACTGGTATTTATGTTGATTAAATACTATATTTGGCTAGCAGTTAATATAAAAAGATACAAAACAAAAATAAGGCAATATTGTCGCCGCCGCTAATTTGTTCGTGAGTTATTGACTATGAGCATGGATTTTCTCCCACTTGTGCGGGCTCACATTGTCAGCGGATATCTTATGTTAGCACTAAGAACTAAGTTAACCTAGCACGGTTATGTGAAAGCTTTCTATTTTTCATCGGAAGTCTGCTGGGAAAATGAGCCTGCTGTACTGGGAAAAAATTGCCGAAAATGACCCACCAGTCAAATCCTAGTCCAGGCCTATGCTTTTTTCAGTTATATGCTTGTAGGATAAACACAACATTACAACACACGAACTTTGCAACTTACCATTACACAGAACAAACACACTGCACAATGTAATGTAAATGAATACAACTGTAGCCCTGATTAACATGACTTGAGTGAAATTGATTCGATCTAGATTGACAAGAAAATACGGTATATTAACAAAATTTACAATTAAAATCCTACGTCATATAAGAGGTATAAATTACCAGGTAAGTATCACAGGCTTGAAATGTTTCCAGAATATCTACTCAATAAAAGTACGGTACATATTTCATTTCCCACAAACAATTTCAGGTATCTCAAACATGCGAGACAACAATGTAAGTAGCATTTTAATTTACAATAAGCTATAGTAATCTACAATAAGCTGCCGTGATTTGTATCTAAACTACATGTGTAAAACTGTCACAACTTAATTGTCAAGATGTGTTCCCAACAGGCTAGGTTGTAGCAGAGGCTTGTAGCAAGCATGTCAAGCAATGTTGTTATTTTATCAAGTTGCTACAAGGTTGTCACTCGCAACTTGTTGACAAATTGTTGAATTGCAGGACGATAACAAATTATTGGAACAACATGTAACAAGTCTGTTGAGCTCAACTACAACCTTGTAGCAAGTCGTCAACAAGCCGCGAACACATCCTGATGACACGTCGTTGGAACTGCATAACTACATGGATGTATAGAATTCGTATAGTACTCTGCAATAAGCTGTCGTGGTTTGTGTCTGAACTAACTGAAAAAGATATCTCAAACGTGGTGGTCCAGTGTAGGTAGTATTCTACAATAAGCTGCCGTGGTTTGTGTTTGAACTTCCTGAAAAAGATATCTCAAACGTGGTGGTCTATAGGTAGCATTCTACAATAAGCTGCCGTGGTTTTGTCTACTGAACTACCTACAACACTGATTAAAAACACTTCGACGTTCAATAATTTAGCGAGTGAAAGCTTTCAATTTTGTGAAGAGGTCAGTAATCAATATAAGGCTGGCAATGTTCAAATACTTCAACAAAACAACGCATGTTAGTTCATTATTAAATCACAATACCTTTGTATCAGAAGAGAATTGATATCAAAGAGCAAAGGTTAAGCTGAGGCGAACTTCCTCCCTTCCAATATCTTAATCCTGTAGAAACGTGAAACACCATTAAACACGTAATCCCAAAGAGTTATGAGCACTTCATATGAAGCGAAGTTTACCGTAGCAAACGGCAACCACAGAAAGCTTTATCAGATATATTAATTTGATAAAAGGCGACAGAATGCTTCGTATTTGCCGATCAATTATGCAAAGCCGTTCAGGTTAGCTGTGGAAAACAAGAAGCTCAGACATTCATGCTGGGTTTTCAAAGGCGGGAAACTTATTAAAGCTTAAAAAAAGCCGCGCTGGGCAAAACGTTATTAAAACACTGTCAGCACAAGATTCCGATCAAATTCCAAACATTTCTATCCAGAAGTGGAACTAAAAATATATTTGTAGTAAAAATCATATACGTGTTGCTTTAATTTGCGTCAAAATTAGTTCGTATAACATTTTATTTGTTGAGCTAATTTGCAGTTAATCCCACAAAAAGACCGCTCGTTCGCGCATTCATGAAATTACGTGTTTCGTTAACGATAATTTCAAGAGCAAAACCGCACTAGAGGCGGGAATGTGTTGTCGAGTCCCACTGATGAAACCGCATCGAAATAAATAACTAAAAATGATCAGGTAACATTATATTATGTGTTTATTGAAATTTTCAGACTGTTGGAATTCGCCTCAATTCCATGTGCAAACTTCGATCGGGTTTCTGCGGGTACTGTGGTTTTCTCTTGCAGTAGCACTGGATCAATAAGAGATGATCCTTACTGGACCTCTAGGAAGAAAAATTTAGAACTGGTAGAGCAACTATACCCAGTATAAATAAGGTTAGTTTAGTTTAGGTTTCCTCCTGTAGTAACACTGGATTAATAAGGAAAGATCTTTACTAGACCTCTAAGAAGAACAGTTTTGAAGTGATCGAGCTATCCAGTATAAATCAAGTTAGTTTAGTTTATGTTTCCTCCTGTAGTAACACTGGATCAATAAAGATGATCCTTACTGGATCTCTAAGAAAAATAATTTAGAATTGATAGAACTATCCGGTACGAATAAAGTTGATTTAGTTCAGTAACCCTGTTATATTAAAAGGATGATCCTAAGTGGATCTCCAGGAATAACAGTTTAGAATTCATAGAGCTAATAGCTCTATCTAAGCTGCCAAGTATAAATAAAGTTAGTGTTGCCCGTTTCTAAGGGAAGAGCCATTACCGAACCACTAGAAATTAAGAGCAATTTAGAACTGATAGAGACGCAGTATATATAGCAGAATATGACGTAACACACTGTGGGTCCTTTACAGGAACTACTAAAGTGATTTTTTGTCTACCGTTCATCAGCATGACCGAGCAAATAAATTAAAAGTGGGCAGAGATTTTTTACCGACATAGAGTGAGAGCTTATCAAATTAAGAATCAACTCAGGTAATATAATTAACGATAGCACCAGGTCTAACGGCGATGTGGATACCACATTTCTGACCGTTAATATATAGGCATGATTGCTTACTTCTTCAGACCCAACCTCGTTCCAAGGGTCTTTTTTGAAAATTCATGAATTTTCAAAAAAGGCCCTGGGAACGAGGTTGCTTCAGACCCTCTGAGAGATATATTGGCAAGATATATGTTTAGAAATTTGTTGTCATATATATGCAAGACATCGAGTAAGATATAACTTTGTTTATATTGGATAGCTCTATCAGTTCTAAACTATTCTCCCTGAGGTCCAGTGAGGATCATGTCTTATTGATCCAGTGTTACTACAGGAAGAAACCAAAACTAAACTAACGTTACTTATACTGGATAGCTCTATCAGTTCTAAACTGTTCTCCACCTCCGGCTCTAGAGTATCATCTCTTATTGATCCAGTGTTACTACGGGAGGAATCCTAAACTAACTTTATTTATACTGAAAAGTTATGTCAGTGATAGGCCGTTCTTCCTACAACATGTCGACAAGATGTGTTCGCAACAGGCTTGTATAGCAAGCTTGTCAACAAATTGTAACAATGATGCTTGTGCTGTTACTCCGAGTGTATATCCACACCGGGCAAGCTTGAAAAATACGCCTGTCTACGGTGGGAATCGAACCTACGACATTTGGAATACTAGCCCAACACAGAAAAAATTGTAACAATGCTGTTATTTTATCAAGTTGCTACAAGGTTGTCACTCACAACTTGTTGACAAATTGTTGAATTGTAGGACGATAACAAGTTGTTGGAACAACTTGTAACAAGTCTGTTGAGCTCAACAACCTTGTAGGTACTAGCAAGTTGTCAACAAGCTGGGAACAAGCAGTGCGAATACGTCCTGTTGATAAATTGTTAGAACAGCATTGCTACAAATTTGCAGCAGGTTTGTTGCAACTTGTACGTTTTAAAAATCTCACATCTTGTAGCAAGTCTATAGAGCCAACAAGTTCGCACTGCTTGTACCAAGTTTGGAACAAGCTGTTAACAACTTGTAACAACCTTATTGGTCTTATTAATATGATCAGACGTGTTGCAAGGTTGTTCCAACAAGTCCGATACAGTCATCGTATAACAGTATTGTTACAACCTTGTATCATAACATTCTTGTTATTTCATGACTGTATCAGACTTGTTAGTACAACCTTGTAACAAGTCTGATAATGCCATCAAGCTTGTTACAAGTTGTCCAAAGCTTAGTGCCTGGTTACATGCGACCAAGGTGAAATTACAATTCGAACTGTGAATACCATAGTTACTGGGAATTGTGGCAACATTCGGCAGTATCTTCAGATCAGCAAAGTCGTCACGCGCAATGGTTAACGACTAAAAATGCGATTGCAATAACAAACTATTTTGCATATCGTAATTAATCACAGGAAGACAGGCCGGAAATTTAGAGATTACCCACTCAACTCCTTTTGTCTTTAAAGTTTTTTCAATATTAGTCTTAGAACACACAGGAATATGTGCATGTTCTTCTATGAAACCTTTTTCGTGCATTTTACTCAGTTATTCATTGCTACAATGTCGTCGTGTTAGCATTTTATGCGAAAATATAATATGTACACCCATTAGTGATGTATTTTTGTACATTGTACAGAGTGTTTTGAAAACACAACTCGTATAAACGCGCGTGTGGCCATAATATCGCACTCGGTATTAGGTCATTGTGTTGTTTTTGTCAAGAGTTTGTTAATAACTTGTGTAAGTTCAGCGTAAATTAAATGTCTTACGAAGGTCAAGCCGTGTGGGTCTCCTTAATCGCTATAAATACGTTAAGATAACATCATGTTTTTTGACGCCTTTTTGTTTTTCGAAATGGCAGGCCAAAGAGCGTTTCGCAAGAGGACATATTTTGCCTAAACTATTTGAGGAAATACACTGATTTAAACCAACTTCATTATTTATGCTTTAAAGCTTTCCGTAGTACAGTTTTCAGAAGCTGAGTGAAATAACATCTCTCCGTTGCAATAATTCCTCTAAGAATAGCGTTCCTAAAAAAAAGGTATACGAATAGGTGTTTTTTCACGCGGCTTCGGAAAGCTATCGATCCGTTACAGTATATAAACCCTTTGCTGGGTGAAATTATAATCAGGCAACGCCATATTGAGGAATTGAGGTGACTGCACTTGCGTAGTACTGTTTCAAAGCGTTTTTGGCACCATTGCAAACAGATAATTCCAGTATAGACTAAATTTTGATCTCGGCAAGAAGAACAAAATCCATCACCACTGCTTAGAAAGAGCATGTTAAAATTAGTATTTTAATAATTATAATATTTTCCGCATTTTACAACATTTCGCAGCCAAACTTTGCAATTTTAACATGCTCTTTCTAGCTGTCGTGTCACGATTTTGTTCTTCTTGCATAGATCAAGATTTAGTCTTTAGCTGGAGCCTGGAATCATCGATTGCAACTTTGACATGCGATCGAGCGATAATTAATACTTCGATTGGTTTTCTTTTTCGTATTTATAAAGAACAGACTTTTATCTGTCGAATGATATCTTTGTGGAATGATTGCGATAACTGAATGAGCAAATGCGATCTGATTTAATCGGTCGAATTCACATTTTCCCACCTTTGGGATTTATAAAATGTTCTTCCAAGTTACGAACATTTGCCTAAATTTCTGGCTATTTCAGATCGCAATGATACAAAGAAAGGTAGCATTCGACAGCTAAAAGCCCGATCGCTCTTGGTATGAAAAAAGTAAATTGATAAACGTAATATATATAATGCACAGGGTTGGCAAATGTTCTTATATTAGTTGTTCTTATATGTTCTTATATTATATAAGAATATTTTTTGGAAGGCAAAAATGTTCTTATATTTTCTTATATTATTCTCATTAATTATTCTACTTTGAAGTTGTAAATTTTAACTATTTGACATCCTGAAAATAAGATATACAGATAATAGTCGTATAAATACAGCAGTGATAACTATTTTTTATAATTTTGAAAGCCAGGACGTTACAGCAACATCTAAAATTGAAGTTGAATCATCATTTTAGGATTTTGGATGATGTCATAATATGACGTCATCAAAGTTTTTGAAAATGTTCTTATATTGCAAAAAATGTTCTTATATTAATATAAGAAATAAGAACATTTTATTTTTGAAAAAATGTTCTTATTTCCAACCCTGATAATGCACAATCGGATTACATGCCAAGACAAAGTTGGATTTTAATATTAATGCAAGATTTTTAATTTTTCGTGATTTTGTCTATTTTCCCAATCCTTGCTAAAATGAGTAAGCAGTCAAATGAATCTTATGAATCGTATGATCTTGTATTTAGTTGCAAATTCCTGCTATAGCCCAGAGTCTATCGCTTTCAAATGTGTTTAAATGATTTTGCCTTGGACGTTGTTCTTATCGGTAAAGTGACCTTAGTACATTCTGACTTGAGTGGTTTAATTTTGGATATATAAAATTTCAAAAATAACCCAGAGCACAAAGTCACACGCAGCTCGCACAACAAGGGATTAAATTTAATGATTTAAATACTTCGCATTTGCTCACTTCGGGGGGCGAGCCGTGTTTGCTTTGTGGCCGACCTGTTGACTTCGTTTATTTTGGCTTTCGTATTAAGATATTTGCATTGTATGACGACACATTAGTTGGAAACATTGTTTCTTAATTAAATGTCGTTGTCGAAAAATTTCCACCCAGCCCTCAGGCACACGTGAGGCTTCCAGTTTGAGCAAAACATCGCAAGATTATGGAATTACCCCCAGGTAATTTCACTTTCCTCGTGTAGTAACACTGGATCAATAAGAGATGATCCTTACTGGACTTCTAGGGAGAACAGTTTAGAACTGATAGAGCTATCCAGAATGGAAAAGTTTAGGTTTCCTCCATTAGTAACACTGGATCAATAAGAGATGGTCCTTACTGGACCTCTTGGGAGAACAGTTTAGAACTGATAGAGCTATCCAGTATAAATAAAGTTAGTTTAGTTTATAGGTTTCCTCCTGTACTAACACTGGATTAATAAGAGATGATTCTTACTGGACCTCTAGGAAGAACAGTTTAGAACTGATAGAGCTGTCCAGTATCAATAAAGTTAGTTTAGTTTAGGTTTCCTCTTGTAGTAATATTGGATCAATCCGAAGTGATGACTCTTACTGGATCTCTAGGAAGAACAGTTTAGAACTGAGAGCTTTCCAGTATAAATAAAGTTAGTTTATTTTAGGTGGTCTCATGTAGTAGCCCTGGATCAATAAGAGCTGATCTTTACTGGATCTCTAGGAAGAAAAGTTTAGAACTGATAGAGCTAGCTATCCAGTATAAATAAAGTTAGTTTAGTTTAGGATTCCTCCTGTAGTAACATTGGATCAATAAGAGGTGATCCTTACTGGATCTCTAGGAAGAAAAGTTTAGAACTGATAGAGCTATCCAGTATAAATAAAGTTAGTTTAGTTTAGAATTCCTGGCTCCTGTAGTAACATTGGATCAATAAGAAGTGATCCTTACTGGATATTCAGGAAGAATAGTTTAGAACTGATAGAGCTATCCAGTATAAATAAAGCTATGAGTTTAATAGTTCTGTTTAGTCTAACATGCTGGCACGCGTTCCGATCGCTTATCATAAAATCTTGATAGACTTGATAGACCTTGCGCCTGGCTAGGCGGCTGACATTTTCGTCGACATCTCCATTAGATAAATAAACATACAATCGCGCAAACGTAACACTTTATTGACTGCGTTTCACCGCCCATAATGGAACCACGTTGAATTCTCTTACAAAAGCTACATTATGAAACAATGTATAACCAGCCGGCGCAATTGTTTCATTTTTACAAAGAAAATCAAATTAAAATGATTGCTTTTTACATATCTCGAATGCCTGGCAATAAATTACTAAGAAAAGTTGACAAACATTATGAAAATGCTGTGATTAGCAAATGCGCGCTATGCGGATGTGTGAACTTAAGCTTAGGAGTATTCACATGACGGAAATTAATTTATATACACAGCCCGACAAATGTATATATAGGTAGAGGTCTTTCGTAAAAAATTCTGGAATTTTCAACCAACCAAAAAAATACAGCTTCATTTTATCAATATTCATAAGAAAATATATGAGGCAAAACGTGAAATGACTGGTATGCCAAAATGTTTTTAAATATAGCTAATCCTTTTCGCGCAGTTCAAACCGAAGCCATGACAGTTTCTTTTATAAGTGCAATACCGCGTACATTATTTGAGTTTTTCCATAGATTTACTAACAAAGCACAGAGGCGTGTTAATTGTCATATATCTTCAAAGGTATGAAAGACTACATTTTTTCCCTTCGAAAATCCACTCCGTTCTGTGGAACACCCGAAGCGAACAGAGATTAGCTAATTGATCGAGAAGCTATAGCTGCGTGGGTTGCTTTTAAACACGATAATAACTCCTTCATTCACTCCGAATAAGGCCATACATTATAGAAGCGCGCGTGGATTAGATTTTATTTTATACTGCTGTATCGATGCCTGTGTCAAAAAAAAACCTCAGGTTTCCAAATGGGCGTAATGGGCGTAAAATATAGAATCACGATCTTTCTCAACGGTCACTGTGCAGTTTATAACAGTCTATACCCGTAAACCACATATAAATCATAAGTATTCTCAGCCCGCTAGTTATAATCAGCCCGCGTATTTTCAGTTCTAAAATGTTGTATTTCGGCTGATGAGAAAGATCGTGACTCAATCTTTACGACCGTTACGACCATTTGGAAACCAGACTGAAAAGCGACGTTTGAATTGCTGACGCTCTAGCTAGAGTCATATAGTAGGACTACACGACCTGTCGCTCCGTCCCTCCAAATGCCTCTGTTGCATCTAATCCATATAGTTTGTCGAACTCCGAATCAAAAGTCGCTCTTGTAGGTTCGGCGCATGTATATAGTCGTAACTCTTTTAAATAGATCAGGTAATAATTACTGGCTTTCTGGCTATACAATTACACTTTCTGGCTACCAATTACACTGACTATACTAATTACCTAATTACTCAAGCAGGCATCAGTGACAACACGCAAAAATGTCACATCTTGTAGCAAGTCTTCCAACAAGCCGTCAACAAGTTGTGTTCGCACTGCTTGTCCCAAGTTGTCAACAAGTTTGGAACAACTTGTTAAGAGCTTCTA
>CACRXK020004886.1:0-29995 GCA_902702795.2 Paramuricea clavata | reverse complement strand
TTAATCAAATATTCATCTGGTTGTGTATTAGCTTTTCCATGATTCTTGCAACAATTGAAATAACGGATATAGGTCTATAATTGGACATGCAGAATTTTTCCCCAGATTTATAAATTGGTGTAACCCTCGCAACTTTCCAGTCAGATGGAAATATGCCAGTGCGGATTGATTGATTAAAAATTAAAGTAAGTGATGGAGCAATAGATGGTGCTGCAATTTTTAAAACTTTAGCCGAAATTTGATCCAGACTGGATGCCTTGGATATAGTTAAGTTAGAAAGCAATCTCAATATTACAGTCTCTGATACCTCTTTAAAGTGCGATAAAGTGTCAGTTGGACATTGAAAATTGGTAAAATATCTGTCGGGAGTTGACGTTGATAAGGGTATATCATTAGATAAATTATCCCCTAATTCAATGAAATATTTGTTAAACTGATTTGGGATATCCGCTTGATCAATAATTTCGTTATTTTCATTTTTAAGCTGTAGTACTTTATTGGCTTTTTTGACTTGTTAATCACCTCATTGATTATTTTCCATGTTTTCTTAATATCACCTGAATTATTATGTATCTTTTCTTGATAGTGTTGACGCATTGTACTTTTAATCAATCTATTGTAATGATTCTTCAATGATTTATAGGCTGCCCAGTCGCCGTCTAAGTTAGATAAAGTTGCCTTTCGTTTAAGATATGCTTTTTGGCGTTTATAATATTTTAACTCACGGGTTAACCAAGGTACACGTTTCTTAGACACTCTACGTTTTTTAAGGGTGCATGTTTATTGACAATATGAAGAAATTTATTTTTCCAAGTTAACCAAGAAATGTTGGGATCTAAATGGTCTAAATTTAGGCTTGATAATGATTCCAATTCAAAAAGAAAATTGTTTTCATTAAAGTGCTTGAAATCCCGATATTCTACAACTTCCGGGGCTCCCTGGGTTGTATAAAATTTACGAATACCGTAAATTAAGTAGTGGTCACTAATAGTGGTCTCTAGAGTCCGAGTCGCGAAGCAACGAGGCAGGTGCAAGAAAGGAGGGAACTCCTCAAACTTTCCCGCGTTATTGCACCTCGCGCTTTCCCTCGGATTCTAGAGAGACGCATTTGATTCAAGTCTACACACAGCCCAACACAGTGATGGTCAATATACTAAGTATAGTAGTTTAACCTTCTTAGTGATATTATGCTATGTTTTGATCCCTGTTTGGCGGTTGAATTTAATAACAATAAATTTGAAAAACGTAGACCGGAACAAATTGATTCGGATTCTTTACGAAAAACCGTTTATACGAGAGTTTTCACGTGATTCATTTTTTCAGATATGATCTCTGATAATTTTGCCCCCTTTGCAAGATGGCTTCGTGAACTCCGATCGCGAACTGGCGTTTTAATTTACGGTACACGTCATGATTATGACTATGACTATGTAAACATTTTTTTAATTAACATTACAAAAATTCTAAATTAAACTTAAATTCGTATTATTAAAGACAGAATCAAAACAGACGAATCAAAGCCCATCTGCGAAGGAGAGTGGTCGCGAGGATTAAGATCATGATACAAAACTACCGGAACGAAGTCCGAACATTTCGTTTCGGTCATAGTATTATTTACAGCCAATTAAAAAAACCTTGTATATGTCTTTTTCAAACCTTAAACTCTTTAAACCTTAAAGCTTGCAAAAAATCTAAGCGTGCAAAGCTTAATGGGAGCACAAGTTTCAAGCTTAGTAGTCAAATATTACAGCTATTTGTGAAAGAATTAATTGTTCTCGTATAAGGACATATTTACCATGTCTGTAAGAAATGAACCCCATGTATGATTTCTAAACTGATTATGATGCTCCCATTACGATTTGCACGCTTAGACCGGGACGAAATAACTGAGAGCGCGGGTACTCTAAAAAAGCTATCTAAAAAAATTGCCTGGCAAGGGGAATGAATTCGAAAGTTTGTGATTTTCGTACAGGTCTCATCGGTAAACACGGTAGTGTTGATAATTTAAATTTTCACATTCCAGTTTGACTTCGTCCTAGCTGGGGCATGTAAACCGGGGCCTAGTACTCTTGAACATGCATTGATACCACTTACAGCACGTATTCTGTGGTATACTGCAGCATTCGCTTTCGTTAGAGCAATTAAGCACCTTTCGCCTTTGAGTTAGTGGTTCCTATTGTTTGAGTCACGGATAGGTAACTTTCCTAAAACGTTGATATTGGTTAGTTGCCAGTTGGGCAAAAATACAATACGCACGTGACGGTGAAAAAGCAGATTTATGAATAACGGACATACAGTAGATAATGCGTTATATTGTTATTCTAATGAGTTTCACAGCCATCATGATCACCCAGGCTCATGATAGGCTATGGTTGGTCTGATATTTAGAATTTATATATATATATTCTACTCCTATAAGACTTCTAGAAACCTTCAATAACCGATATCATCAATCAATAAATTTTATATAGAATGAATGCAGTTCAGGAAAACCGTAGATATTAAACTGTGTGCATGTTCCGAGATTACTCAGATACAGATGTTATCAACGAAAACAATTTTAGAACATTTCTGTCAATTAGTCTGAAAACGATTTAGATTAAACAATGAATCAGTGCTATCGTTAAATCACTTAAATGTGTTTATGTGTGAGCAGATATATAATGCTATCGAGTATCGAGTGCGCAGATGATACTAGTTATGCTATCACGTCGTGTGTGTCAGTGGTTTCGCGTCTTTGTGTAATTGTGTTGTAAGCAATCCAATATTTTTGCAATCTATAATTTTACTAGCAATCTTAGATCTGCGGTATAGTTTACCAATTTATTTGCGTGGGTAGTAATTTATAATTCTCCTCAGTCTCGTACTCAGGCACTTTTGCGGCTCCACACAAAAGGCACGCAGCTTGTAGCGACGTGATTCGGCGATTACTAGATTAACCTTGCATTAATCAGTTCTCGGTTTTTCTGTGCTTGCGCTTATCACACTCACTTAATGGTTATAGAGTATTAACATTCTTGTGACTCAGCCTTGTGGCTAAATAGAAACATGATTTATGTATAACATGTCAATATTTCAATATTTGAATTTACATTCAGTATGTACCATTATTATATATTAGGGCTAGTATAGATGCATATAAGTATATATAAAGGAAACCCGTACTAGCTTTATCTCGTATAGTCGTACTAAACATGGCATAAGTAAATGTTTGCAAGGCATAATAATTTCCTTTATACGCCAAATACCGTTTGTGAAGTTAGTTTATACAGTGTCAAACCCAAACGCACTTGGCACTTTCCTTGCACATAGCATAGTTTGAGAAACAAAAATGCGAAAACCAAGCCATGCAATGATGAGTAATGAACATGTGTAATGAACACTGTCATAAAAACCCTTACCCTTACTGATCAGTGATGATATTGTTGTAAATAAGCAGCTCAGATTTAATGTGAACAAGACGCCGACTCGGCGTTAACCTCGGGTCGGTGGATAGGGGATCGTCTGGTAAATATCCAAAAATTGTGTAAATCACGATAGTTTAATAGTTCACTAGTATAAATGGTGAATCAGTTAATTAAAGCTCCGTTTTAATATTTTATTGACAATAATTACTGGCCCTCATCAAACCTATTGTTTTCTCTCTGCATTATATCAGCGAAGTGGAGAAGTTTTCATTTAACGTTCTACTGAAAAACGGGAGCAGCCTTTTTGGTTGTATACTTGTATAGGGAAATTCCACCCGGTACGTCTATAATTACACGCTTATTAACATACTCAATTAAAACATAATCAACGCATGTATGCGTTAAAGATAGGTGTCTCATACCTAACCGTACCTCCCAAGCTATCGCATCCAGTCTTCAAGTGTATTCCACGCGCATAATAATAGCGCGTAAATTTCGCCATTCATACTTCGCGCCATATTGAAAATTTTAATAGACTGTCTGGGTATTCTTAATACTTTGAATCTCTGACTTTGAATATTATAATACAACACACTTGATCAACTTGATCTTTAAAGTCGAAGGCAGACATTATTCGAATTATAATTGCAGAGCGTGTTTTAAGATTTGCATACTTTATTACTTTTGCATATATTTAAAATGGAATTCGAAGCACCAGGTGACGAACATGGCCGTACTCGCTTGGTAATTGACGAAGAAACACTGGAAATTTTAAAGTATTTCTTCCTTCATAAGAGCATGGATTCGTCGAAAAAGGAAAAGTTGCCCTTGATTAAAGAATGTGCAAATGGTGCGAAGCTATCAGAACATCAAGTTAAGGTATTATATAATATTATGTATTATGTATAATTATTTTCTATGCGAGTTCATATTTTAAAATGAATATTTATATCATTTGACCTTTGATGTCTCCAATGCAACAGTGAACATGCAACAGGTAAAAACAAGGAGAATGGTGCCTCCATCATAATGATGAGAATAAATAGGGAGTCTTCTCTCCCCTCTACAAAGGCTTCAAATTAACATGAAATGGGAGAATATTAATATAATTTGAGATCAATAATGGGAGAATATTTGTAGAATTGGTATTAAGCCGGTTACAGACGAGCAAGTTTTCTGGCATCAAGGATTTTTAAGAATGGTTTAATAGTATGAATCTGAGGGTCAAATCAATAACAATACATGAGAATAATTTATTGTATTAAAAATCAATATAACAACACATGAATACCAAAACATCTAATATAATAATTAATAGACATACATTTTATTAAAATGTATGTCTATTAATTATTATATATATAAATGTATGTGTTTTTACTGTTTTATATTAGATGTTTTGGTATTCATGTGTCGTTATTGATTTTATTGATTTTAATTCTTTTCCAGCATTGGATAAATAACTACAAGTCCAAAATAAGTGGACGCATATCAGCAAGGAAAGCAAAAAGTAAGCTTATCAGAAAAAGGTCTGGGTTTAACATGTTTGCCAGCGAGAGTCTCCTTAAAGGTACTGTACATACATAGATAGTTGATGTAATTGATATAGTGAATATATTAGAACCATATTAACCAGCTGTATTGCAGCAAAATGTGCCTTATATTATTAATCCATTGAGCTATGAGCTGCAATGCACCTCAGTGCGCCTTGCTTCTTTTCTTTACTTGTCTATAGCCAGATGATTTTACTCGTCAATGGGGAAGTTCTGTAGCTTATTGGTTAACCCATTGAGTCGCATTGTACCCTACTTTAGTATTTTACTCTGTCTAACGCCAGATGATTTTACTCATCAAGGGGAAAGTGCTGGCACTTAATGGGTTAACTGGCCTATCTGCCCATGTGTCTAGTTAACCCATTGAGTCGCATTGCACCCTGATGCACCCTACTTTAGTATTTTACTCTGTCTAACGCCAGACAATTTTACTCGAGAATCGAGAAAAGGAGAGCACTGGCGCTTAATGGGTTAAGCCACAAAGCCTCAACCCACCTTAGCCCCAAAATTGGCTGCATTTTGTATTTTTCTCATAAAATGCATTTAAACAGATAATTTGTACATATGAGCATTTATATTATTCTTTCAATCTTTAATTATTAAGGATATATCATGAGAAGTTTTTAAAATTAACTTTCATTTTGCTACATTTTGGATAGTTGCACTAAACATCTTCAGGCTATTTACAACTTCGTCTAACTATCTGAAGACAGGTAGTGAAACTACCCGAAACGCAGCAAAATTAAAGTTAATTTTAAAAAGTTCTCATGATATATCATTAATAATTAAAGATTGTATTGTTTATTTCTGCTCATTTTGCCACTCACATCACATGTGTATCATACAACAGTATAATGTACCAGAGTATATGTGTTTATAGGGCATATGTGTTTATGTGTTTTGGGGGTTTTTGTTTGTATATATCTGCTAACCTTAGTATTTATTTATGATAATATAATATACACACAAGTTGTAGCTGCCTGTTAAACAATACCAAAAAAATTTCAGACATGCTAAATGCTCATATTAAGTATGGTACAAGTGCATTGTCGGTCAGTATAAACTGCAGACCGCAGACCAGGTATAATGTGCAGAATGAGTATAAATTGCAAACCGAATACACAGACTTGGTATAAAATGCTGACTATAAATTATATATAATATTCTTAAGAAAATACAAAATAAAATTGTTTATCTCACACTTCCTGATTACATGAAAAATCTCAATACAGACAGTGTCACCCCAATCTGAAAATTGAATAGATCATCGATTTACAAAACAACTTAAATAGATGCATGATAATGATCTATTTAGGGGAAACTAATGAATGCCTAATCCCCACCTCACCCCCTCCCTAACCCCTAATGAGTGATAACGTATTGTCTATATTGGGGTTATGGAGGGGGTGGGGGTTAGGCATTCATTAGTTTCCCCTAAATAGATCATCATCTATTTAAGCTTTTTTTGTAAATCGATGATAATGATCTATTCAAATATGGCTGAGTTTTGCTTACCACGAAATCGTACAACAAAACTAGCTTAATGATTGAAATAGATACTTAGCACATGTGTGATCATCACTTTGATGTGTCATGATATATACATGACAAAATTACTCCAATCTTATTGGTTAAGAGGAATTTCATTAATTTCATTCATGGCAGTGCAACTAATGAGTTGAAAAAAGAAAATGGCAGTGCATTTTCTAACCACAAATGAGTACTGCTAGTTGGTTAAAGTTTTAGAAGGAATGGGCTCTGTGCCGAAACTATGATGTTAAAATGGAAATTAAATTATCCACGAGAATAGTTAAATACTGCGGGTGGGAGTATAGTTATAATTTTGTCATGAATATAATAAATAAATAATTACACAAACAGTCATGCAATTAATGATTTACACTATTCGTGATTTCTGAAAAATGTGACAAATTTAGCACACTTTCCAAAAATCACTCGTAGTGTCAATCATTAATTGCACTCCATCTTGTGTGATTACCTACACTAATGTATGATTGGTGAATAAAACCCAATAAAACTTTCTTAAATTCTTTATAAAAAAACATGTAATAGCAAAACATTTATTGTAAATTCGTACGTAAATTATAATTGTTATAGATTCGACACACAACCTTTAAGTGAGATTCCAGTGTACATGCGATATCATAATATAGATAGATATCCAGATTTGCAAAATTTTGTTTTAGCCATTTCAGCAGATAAACTGCATTGCCAATCCTACATAATGTATAATGTAAAATGAACAGGTGATATGCCATGAAGTTATACTGTAGATCATACAACACTGAGGGTAAATCACACACTACAGATACTTTTGAAGCCACTGGTCAATAAGATGTCTGACTACCATACTGTACAGTAAATGTATTGCTGTAAACTAATGGAAAACATTCAGAGATTGACTTACTGTTCTCCTCTTTTAAGACTAAAGAATTTTATTGGAACTTCATGTCGGCACCCAGCGCCAAATATGGCTGTTTCATCCAATTTCTTTGTCTTTACTTTAGACCTTAGACTGGAACCAGCTTGAAAATTATTGCATGATTCCTGGAAACAAAATTGTGTGCTTTTCACTTACACTCACTGTAAATACTCAGATCAAGGTAGAAAGTCTTATATTTGGTGTCAACCTGTTATTAATATAAAGATAAATGTTGAATACATGTATATTGCCATCCTTGTGATGAAAAGTTAAAAATTTTAGCTTTCAGTCCACAATTTTACTCCTCATTAACTATTCTGTAAATACATGGTAAATGGATGTAATTAGCATTGAGCACATATTACTGTGATATATGCATGCATCGTACATATACATACTTGTAATTTCAATGATGATTTTCCTTGGTAATTCTTCAAAAATGAATCAACCTTTGACTGCTCAATAAAAAGTGTTTCACCATGGTTTGGTGGTCTATATAACACTTGTTCCTGCACTGACTTTCCGAACACAGCCAAATAAAGCATCCAATGAAATAAATATGCTTCCATTTTCCTACAGAGAGGTAATTTAAATGACATATGTGTATATCTGCATATATACTGTATGACAAGCAAAACAGTAGACACACATCTTGCATTGAAAAGGGACTAAATTGCATAGCGCAGCTTAGTTGAACTTGCATGTAAATGTAATCTGGGTATCAACACAAAGTAAAACAAAACTCAGGGCACCTGAAGAATTAGTGTAAGCATAAAGTACATTTACTCAATTATACATTAATCTACTGTATCTATACCTTTGGGCAAGCAGGACATTGCATGTCACAATTTAGTTGTTGGTTTTTGCCTCCAAATGTATCCAACAAGTGGCAATGATACCTGTATTCCCCAAAAGTTTCACCAACTAGCAGCCGATATATGTCTTTAATCTACAGTATGTTATTCAAAAATGTAAGAAACTATCAGTCCTCATTATTTTGTTTACTAATAGTCTATTTTATATTTGGCATGAATACATCCACAAATCCTTTCATTTCAAAGAACTACGTATAAGTCATACTACTAAACAAAAACATCCAGCATGGCACATATTACATCAATGCTATATTGCATCTAATTAAAAGGGCTTGACAATTTGCTTCGCTTGACAGTTTCAAAATTCTCTTATGCCACCCTTTCTCTCACAAACATTTGTACAAGCCTGTTGTTTAACCCATTGAGCTGCATTGTGCTGTAGTGTGCTCTTACTTGTCTTATGTCTGACAATTTTACTTGTCAGTAGGGAAGCTCTGCAACTTAATGGGTTCATTAAGTTAAACCTTTTGTAACCCTCTTGCTGCAGAGCTTCCAATTGACAAGAAAAATTGTCTGGTGTTGGACAAGTAATGCAAGTTAATGAGTTAAATGATTGAACAAGGTACATGTATGTACTAGTTTCATTATTATAATGATTACTCCTCACTGAAGTACCCCTCACCCATTGTCTGTCACTCTGTCTCCATTGTGATAAATTTTCAGTTCATATTGATTTACTGAATATTTACATGCACAATATTATATGGATGGGCATTAAAATCAAGATAAAGTATTCTTACATGGACAGGTGAAAGTGTAGGCATAGTCCAATTTATTGCTTGACAAATTGATTTTAATGATGCTCTACACTCCAAGAACATATATTTCAGGATTTCCATGAAACCATTTTCAAAGGCTGCTTGTGGTTCTTTTGGTGATGCTGGCCACAGTCCATGTCGCACTAATGTCACTGATTCAGGCTCATGACAACAAAATTTAAATTTAACAAGATGTTGACGGCCTACAGTGGGCAGAAATTGTTCTGTTTAATATTCACTTTTTACAATAAATATACATGCCGATTCAAAGCCACATAATGCAATGTACTCTCATGATTTAAACATTAAATAGATGCAGCCACTCAAAGGGTTATTGAAATGGTTAAAATAGTGTATTTCATCACAACTACATGTAGCACACCAACATTTGGAATTAAACAGTATTATGATCAGAGCAATAATACAACTGTAATAATACAACTTACATATTATAACCAGGCCCTTAGCGATAAAATGAATGAAAATAACACAAGCATTTAGCCCCTTAACTGAATTAATGCATCCAGATCTATGTGCCCAACTATTATTAATAATACTTGCCAAGGGACTTACAGCATAGAGGCGTAATAGCTAGGCTAAATAAATTTGAACCAAATAATGCTACACAACAGCTACATACCAGTTTTGTTAATAACGACAATGTCTCGACAGTAACCATGATCTGCATTATGTTCTGTATTCCACACCTCCATTCCACCAAACTTGTATGGAGCATATCTGTTATTCTACAATGTACATGCAGAATGCTTAAATATGTATTTACTAGTAGAATTATTAACTAATATATTATCTGTGTGTCGATGATGAAACATTTTTAAACTATAAAGAAACTAAATAATCAAAACACTGTCAGTAACCCATTGGAAAGTCTCCATTGAAAAGTCTTCATTGAAAAGTTTTCATTGAAAAGTCTCCAGTCAGCATGTATAAACTTGACAACTTTTGGATTAATCTGGATCTTCCAGATAAACCTAGGACTACAGTATCGTACATGGCTTTTGAAAATTAAATCTAACATCTGAGCATGTCTGGGCAGTCCCCAAAAACAACAGTGAAGAATATACCTTCCAAATCTCAGGACAGTGTAAAGTCAGGCCACCAGCATGTATCATGCTTGTATGTTCATCACACATGAAATGAACCGGGCCACAGTCCAGGCATCTGCAACACGCTTTTTCTTTGCATGAAGGAATAATGCAGTACTGCTCTTCGGGTAAAGCTTGCAACTCCAACGCAGCTAAGTAAAGCTGGTTGCGAACATCAAGCCATGCATCCCCAAGTCTAATTTTCTTGTTTCTATAGCTGTTTATTTTCTTCTTTAAACGAAGCTTTCCGCATTTCGGTTTCGAATGAAACGTTTTGCCAACATCATTATCCGCACCAAAGCTTACTTCTGGAGGCGAGTCGCATGAATATTGCCCACCAGAAATAGATGACAATGATGATGTACTTGCATTCTGCCCAGAATCATATTTAACGGGAACAGTAAGCGTTGATCTTCGATTGACTTTCCCGCCTTTATAGCTCACTACTTTTAAAGTCTTTCTCGCTTTAAAACATCTCCGTGATGACATAGTCTGGTTTTGCTTTGAAGAATTGCTCTAATAAAAGCTTCTGTAAACTTGTCCCGCTGAAAATGGAAATTATATTATATTAAAGTCACGAGTAACCCTTCGAGCAGCCATATTGAATTGAAATAGTGAATTCTCGTACTTAGTCTCTTGTTTCGTTATATTGCGGGAGGTACGGTTAGGTATGAGACACCTATCTTTAACGCATACATGCGTTGATTATGTTTTAATTGAGTATGTTAATAAGCGTGTAATTATAGACGTACCGGGTGGAAATTCCGGCTCAGGGGTAAATGTTTATACGCGTCATATTCTATGTACGCGTTAAAATAGCACACAACATTATTAAAAATAATGCAGCGTGCATCAGTGCACACAGACATTATTAGCAATAATGCATCTTCGTCACCCTGACATGTACACGCGATAACGTGAACATCCCAAGATGAGAAGGTGACAGTGCTAAAGGCCCCCCATACGGTGTCGTCGGGTGCCTGAAGCACTGTTGGAAACGGTCGCTGTGAGTCTTTTCAGTTCAATTTTATAGAGAAATAGTTTCGTTTGCGCTTGTGGGATTTTATCCTAGATATACGCATTTGCAGAATACACCATAAGTTCTATTCCCGTGTTTATCCAATACGCTATTTGAGTAAACCTTATCATTAATGATAATATGTAAAGTAGAACACTATAATTGACCTCCGCTTGTGGAGATTTTAATTTAGGGCGATTAATTAAACTGAAATCTGTTCTATCACAATGCACTACAGTGCCTATGGTTATGTCTATATGCATGTCCTCACAAATGTCTAGTGTACCGTTGGATAGGTTCTTTGTCATACGGTCCTGACAAGCAGCAACGTACAGTACGGTAGTCTTCCAGCCGAAAATAATTACTTTTGATTCGGGTCAGTAATTATAATAGATAACAAGTGAAAGTTGGCCGCGGTATTCCCATGCTATGCATACGATGTATTGTACATTATATCAGCATATACTCGAGAATAGTTGTCCAGCTAAACATGTATGTCAAAATTATCACATCTTCTGGTTTTAAATCAACAATTCTGACGGATTTTGTGCAAGGACAGCTTCGGGTTCCGTTTCGCTTTGGCCGATGCTTGCCGGAAGTACACTTATTTACCGGAAGTTGTCGTCTCCTCCGCAGGCCCTTCGATCTTCGACTACGCGCGCGGCTCGACACAAATGAAAAACAATAAATAAAAAAAATAGGAGCCGAATTTAAGACCTCGGTGTCGTACCGACCCGAGGTAATAATCATGCATATATGACAAATATTTTACATTGTATTTTTAATGAACTAATATGGCCTACAGTTTACTGTAACTGAAAACTAAAATGCTAATAGAAATAATTGTATCACATTTTGTTTACAACCGAATAATATTTTGCTGTGTCATGTCTATCAAGTTACATTATTTCAGCATTGGACTAGACGTCCAGACTCCAGACATCGCAAGTCTGTAACATTACTTTTATTCTGACGATTTCACCAGAATTGGCAGAAATCACAAAGCATTAGAAGAAATACATAATATATATGTAAGCAAACCAACTGTCTTTGATTCTTGAGGAGTAGGGGTAACATACTAGCAGTATATTCAGGGTGCATGGCCTTGCAATGTTTTCCCTTGTGGTCATTGTCAAACACTTTTTTGCATAAGCCGCACGTTATTTTATACCGAGTGTAATGTAAAACAATTGTTACGTTTCAAGTCTGTTACTTCGAGTAACCTCAGGGCCACAAAACAACAAAATCAGAATACAAGTCACCATTCTTGAATATGCTGACTTTATTGGCCGCATATGCTATAAAAGTTTTTTTTCTACATTTTTATGTTTCATCACTTAATTATTTTCTACAACATATATACATTTTTATGTTTCATACCCAAAGGCCAAAGCCAATTAAGTTTTGGCGATTATATTTACTTAAAAAATAAGTGTGTCGATTATAGTTAAAGTGGCCTACAGTTTAACACTTATACATAGTTGTTTGATATATTATAAGAAGCTCAAGCACGTGTCTAGCCATTTGGCCAATTCAGCATAAAATATACATACAGAACATACATGGAATGAATTCTCAGTCTTTACTATTCTTCTTAGATCTTAGTGCCAACTATCCAGTATTTTCTTGATTTTACAATCCAGTATTCTCGGGATTTTTAACGATTGCGTGTTTGATGTGCCAGCCGCCGGATAAGACATACAAGACATTGTTTACAAGAAAATGTCAAGCCTCAAAGCACGTTGCACCCAGCAAATGTCGGTCAAATTTCAAAACTCAAAATATGCCGTTTGCCTTTGAAACTCACTATTTCATTTGTCAATGCAGTTATATTGAAGTACATTAACACATGTTTCTTTTTTATCTCTTTAAGTAAAGAAAATATGATAAAAAAGATGAACAACTTTAATTTATCCTAATTACATAAATATATCTACCTAGTATATCGGATGTTCGGGGACCGAACTGTTTATCTGATATGCATTTTTTTGGGACCGACTTTAGACTAATTTTGAAAAGCTGGGGGTGTCACACCCCCCCCCACCCCCCCACCCCATACATAATGTGCGCCCCTGAAATGCACTACAAACATTATTACGTTTAACATTGCTCAGCTTACAAAATCATACCAATGCAGTGCTTGAATAATAGGCCTTTTATGAATTTTTTAGAAAATATATGCAGCTATTTCAATAAAGCTTGTCTATCAATAGTCAGAACAAGGAGTATGATCCATATGAACAGTTAAATTAGGCCTAAAAGGCTAAATCGTACTTTTAAATGTTTCATTTGAATTTAAGAATTTTGTTTCATGCAACTCAAATTCTCAACCTAAATTGTATTTTCATGGCTCCAACATGCTCATACACTCATAGTCTATAGTTTAAGGAGAGAAGACAACCTTTATTGAAATAGAGATATTGAAATAAAAATAAACTTTCTTATTGAATAGCATCAACATTTCTATTACTACAGTGAACAGATTGTATGACGACAGCCTGTTGATCTCACATCATATGAGACTGAGATTGCTCCAACCCCAAGCCAATCAAGCCATCACAGCTTTCAAAGCTCACTGGAAAGTTTCCTCCCCTCCCTTTCAAAAAATGAGCAAGGTGACCTCCCTTTTAACATTGAAGAGTTAGCTGGAAAAAATTGCAACTAAGGTGGCAAAAAAATTAAGTCCCCTGCCAAGTTCAAGTCAGTCTAAGAGTTTAGCAACCTTGTTAGACCCCTCATCGAGTACGCCTCTTAAAGCCGGTAATTTGTTGATCTTCTTGAAGAAGTTGCAGATTTTAGGTTAGTTAAGGAGGAGAATGGCTGGTAAAGTGTTGTAGTTGTGAGGAGTTTCTGTCCTCTACCCGCATTTCATTTTCGTCTTCATTTCGACCATCTGGTAAAGCAGATGGAAGCTTGGCAAGAGGTTTATTATTGTCAAACAAAGTGTATCAACAACTCATTGCTGGCAAGTGTGAGAAATGGTTTAGCCAGAAACAAGCATTCCATCGACATCTTCCTTCCAACACCCACAACAACACTGTAGATCATATGAAGTTGGTAAGGCAAGGGCGATCCGGGGAAGTTGCCATTGTAAAGAATCAACTCTGTGCAGCCATTGGAGTTGTGAAAATGAAGTCGGCCGCAATCCAGTACAAGGTACGAATTGCGGAGCTTCAAGCTGCAGGTGCAGACGTTGGTGATTTCGGTCATTCCCGAAAGATGTTCCCTGCCATGATTGAAGCAGCATGTGCATACATCGACCTTAGAACCACCAATTTTCTTTCTACCCCTCTTCCAAACATGGGAATGCCTCCACACTTTTTGTGTTACTGCAGATAAGTCCACCAACCATCGGATCACCAACCATCGGATCACCAACCAGGTCACCTTCATTTGTCCAGTGGTGAATGGTAGTCGTGAGGGCATTGTCCTGGACGCTAGGGAGGTTTATGCAAGTTCCGATGCAACTGGTGGTACAGCTTGCGCTTTAGCAGCTGCTATATTTAAAGATCTGGATGAGCATGTCGGCATTAAAGGAAATCGCTTTCTGCAAGCCCAAGGAAGAGTAATGGATGGCCAGTATCACCATTTATTGCTGCTATGAACGAGCCTATCATGTGCCTTTTTGAAGATGGCCTTCCTTGTAAAGAAAGGTTTTGGTGGCCTGTAGAGTGGGACCCTGCTCACTGGTTGGACAAATGAAAGATAAATTTATTACGTGGTGTTTCCGCAAACAAAAACAATTATATTTTATCGCCATGCAAACATTCAAAGAACTTATTGGTTGGCCAAAGTTTTCAGCGAGTTCAAAGATTCTTCTTTTGTCGATCGCTTTGTTGCGCTATATCACCAACTTTTCAGTCATGGAAAGATGCACAGCATGGCCCGTCACACAGCAAAAGATCTGAAACTTCCATTTAGGGTGACCGACGCTTATGCCCATCAGCATGTCATGAGTTCGAGCTACCTCTCACTAAAGAACCTTGCGGACAGTTTGGAAGTTTATATCGAAACCTTCAAGGACCATGACAATCGAGAAGTACTTGGTTACAAGTTATGTGGTCAAGACTTTGTCCATGACTTGTTGGGTGTTCTCGATTTGTTGTGGCCCTTGGTGGTCCTTATGCTGCAGTCATAGGCTCAATGGTATGCTGGCTGGAAGTTGTGCTCCCATATTCCTTTGGCTATAGAACAGATCATCGTCGAAGTATCCAAGGAAGATCCTGCTGCCTATTTTTGTCCCAGATTGAACCAGAGAGTCGACGAAATTAGAGAAATGTGCTATGGTCAAAGTGATCTAGAGACTGGATGGTTTGTCATTGGTGGTGGCAACAATGGAGTTCCAATGACCAATTCCAATGACCATTTCTCAATTGAACTTGACCACATATAGCCCTGATGCAAGTGATGGTGGAGACAAAGGGTGAGTAATGCAGTTTCTTCAGTCCAGAATGCATGCAGTGTTCTTAGAGAAATGCTATGAAGCTGTCAAGATGCAACATTTTCTGAACCTGCCTTGAGATTCTCAGAAAGACTAACACAGCTCACCAGTTAAAGTTTACCGAATGGAAAACTGGCCTCAGCACTCTTTGATTTTGGACAAAGTGAGCTTTATAAGGGCAAGAATGGTAAGAAGATGCAGAGTTGCAAAACCTGTTCAAATTTCCTCCAGGTAAAAGTTTTCAAACCTTCCTCAAAATGAATTAAATAAATATGGCTTTATCAAATAGCAATATACTACAGTATATAAACTTAACTGGTTCTGAAAGCACAAAACACAGTACATGATTCTAATATATAAATTTGCCGTAATAGATTTATACTTTGGACAGATTGGACAGTCCTTACCTACTACGTCTACATCCTATATCATATATTGAATATAAAATAATATAAAAAAAAGAAGTCATAGACTCAACATAATCTTTAAAATGTGATGGTTTCTGAATCTGTAATAAAAAGCACAGCGTTACACATCTAAAAATTGAAAAATCAACAACTTTGTTTCCCAGTTGATATTGACAGGCGTGCTGCCCACCAGTGGCGGAAACTAAGGAGGGGGGCGTTCGCCCCCCCCCCCCCAATTTTACTAAAATTATATTTTAGCTAGATTTCATAATTCATTTTGAAAAATGAAAGCACAATATAAGGAAGCACTATTTGTTACAATAACAACAGCAACGAAATGGTAAGTTTTAATAGAAACAAGCTAAAACCAAGCTAAAGTATTCTAAATTTATAATCTCACTCACTACACCAACACAGAAAAAAATCATCACACAATGAGTGTTATGAATTCGGAGAAAAGTCAAATTAAATTAGTTTTAAGCGCCAGTTGCGGTACAAGTCTTTACCTAAACTGTACTATTCTGGATTTTTGATTTACCCATCGATCAAGCACTTTGTCCAAGTTTATCCTTTTTAACAGGTCTTTATTCATGGATAGCAACATAAAGTCACTGACCAATGAACTGTCTAAGCTATTGCGAGCCCAGCTCAATATCTGATTCATAACACTGAAGCTTCTTTCCACAGTTGCAGTACCAGCTGGCAATGTCTTTGATATGGCGATCACCTTGAATAAGTTGGGGTACAGCTCAGAGTCGATGTTCTTTCTGGCAGCAGTTAGAATCTTCACCCGTTCGCACTGGGATTTGAGCAAGGCAGAGTCAATATGGAGACAATACGAATGAATGTAAATTTATACATGCACATATAATATAGAGTATCTTCCGAGTGTTCATTAAAACAATAGCAATTAATTGTATCAAATTTACTACGGACTATACAGTATCAATTCTCTAGGTAGGAATTTTCAGGTGTTCTTTACTTCTTAATTCAGTTCTCTGGTTTAGATATTTATTACGTACTGTACTGCAAGTTCAGGTTACTGTTTTTTTTATGCTTACCACATGATTTATACCAAAATGCACCATTAACTTAATGTTTTGAAAACTTGGAATTTCTTACAAAATGTGCTCTCAGAATGCTGCAAATGCCATTTCAGGGTTCCAAATTTTCAAATCTTGTGCCTTTGGCACTCGCCCCCCCCCCCCCAAATTTCTCAGAGTTTCCACCACTGCTGCCCACTATGAACAATTTGTCAACAAAACTTGTAACTACATTGTTGATTACTTGTTCATTGTATGCAACACAACCTTCCTGTCAATATCAGCTGACGTTGTTGATTTTACGCCTGTAAAACCAGCGGTAAAACCATGGCAACAACATTCCAGAGGTGGTATTTGATATTTCTGTACTTGTGATTTTGAATCTTATAGTTTGTGGGAATTGACAGTGTAGGTATCAGGTATATAAATAATGATTTTGATTATAGGACCTTGATATATTCCATCGATTTGTATTAAATACGTATGACAGCTACACAACTCAGTATTTAAACTGTACTATTTTTGTCTGACTCACATCACACATGCTAACATTTCTTCCTCAGCTTTTTTATAAGGCCATATTTATATAATTATTACAATGTTTAGTTGCTACAGCATTGGTGGTTTATTTCATTTATAACTATTAATTATTCTCTAAAAATATTGCAATCATCTAATCAAATAATCTCTGAATAATATAATAATGCTCAATGTCAGTTTCTTATGATGAATATATGTCCATTATGAATAGCTCTTAGTAATATAGCCTTGTGTTATTAGTGGTGCAATGGTTTAAGGCCACATAAAATAAATTCTTTGATTCTCTTCACTACACTTTAAAAATGTCAAAGAGGCGGGTAGTCTGCGCACAGACTGTACCTCCCCCCCTGTGATGGAAGGATAACAGTCTGCGACCATTTGTCACTAATGCTGTACACTTTAGCGGCTTTCTAATTTTATTATCCAATCAGGTACGTTACTTTAAATAGAACTTATATTATGTAAACAAGGTCATTAGACAATAGACAAGGTCAAGCAAAACAATACAACGAAACCGAAACATAAACTCGCAAAAAAATATGCCAGATTTGTAAATTCAACCAAATTTTATATTCATCCCCAAAAAAGTAAATGCTCTTTTGTGTGGCAATGTCTGCCCAACAGCATCCAGAAACTTTATGTAATCGGTAAAACTGGTATACTCGTCTCGAAATTACCTAAGCAAATTTATGCAAGTATAATTTTGAAATGAACCAATGAAAAACTGCCGATCATATTTCGCCAGTAGCTGTAGGGCATTAGTGTCGAATGACAGCAGACTGTCATCCTGTGGGGGAGCAGGATGCAGTCTGCGAGCAGACTAAGAGGTGGGAGGTTTATATTTTATATTTATAATTTATATATCAATAAATAAATAAATAATTCCTAACATTTTGTATTTCTGTGAGTTCTGAAGTGAAGTGTCATAAACCAAAATAAAATATTACAGTACAAATTTCGGTCATTTCCAACATATCTCCACAAACAAGGACTGAACCCTTGAACTAAATGCCGAAGTTCCTGTAAAATGCAATGAAATTTCTTTCTAGTTTTTGTTTGTTTGAATTGGCAGTTTAAAATGGCACTAAAACCCCAACATAAAATATAAAAAACCTGTAAAAATATAATTGAAATATTTTGTTGGGCGGTACATTTATATTGTATAACAAAATATAAAAAATTTTAACATGGCTCTTAAAATGCAGTTGGGCGGTGATGAGAATCAAGCAAGTTATTTTATGTGGCCTAAGGCATCTCTGATGCTTGACACTTCACATTTTAATTTTACAGAATACTTTCAGTTATTGTCTTCTCAGTATTCTCCAATGTCATAGTCATATGGTATAGGTACTATATCAGATGACTATGACATTGGAGTATACAATAGTGCCACCACAACTTGTCAGCCTCAACTGCCTTAATCAACCATGATTTATTTATTTTACTTTTTTGGTGTTAGTGACCATTGGCCACTAAACCTTCCTCACTGACCTCACCTATGGAAAACCTTCCTTGCGGGCCCACAGCTTTTTTGCAACTGAAGATGAACCACAGGCGGCCCAATCTCGCAAGGGTCAGTATAGATTTATAGTATAAATGTATATTATAGTAATGTATATTATAGTAAAAATATGTCATAAAATATAAATTTTAAAATGAAATTGACTTGCCTATTTGATAGTGTGTGTTCTCCTTTTATTCCTCCTTTGTTGGACTAATATTTTCCGAGACTTTGTACTTGATGTTACTAGTATACATGAAACATGATAAAGGCTAACGATTTCCAATCGTCGATACAACGGCACAGCACTTCGAATCGAAAATTCTCATACTCAAACGCTTTATTCTCCAAAAAGTTTGCCAGCATGCACAACAGATGCCGTTCTTCGAAAATACGGAGATACTTCGGAGAGATGTACAAGTTTTGGACCATATTTTAACAATGGAAATCAAAACCCATTTTATATTGAACTTGCCCAGGCCAAAAATTACTACAGCGAACGTCTGCGCAACCAGGCCTCCTTTACCGTTGGATTTACAGGGGGGAAGCAGATATTTCCAGTAACAGCCAGCCAATTGCAGCCGTGATAGCGACTGTTTACATTATTTGTAATTTGATATTCAAAATAAAAACTCCTTCGATCGGGTACTGTATAAAACTCGAGATGTTGTGGAAGAAAAGAAAATTAAATGACGGAGATTGTAGGAATTTAAGGAAGAAGAAATATACAGTGGCTCTTTGTTGAAAAGCATGGTAGAATATGATGCTTTAATTCAAAATATGATCGTTAATATATTGGTGGCATCCTCCCCCCTGTAAATCCAACGGTAAAGGAGGCCTGGTTGCGCAGACGTTCACCGTAGTAATTTTCGGCCTGGGCAAGTTCAATATAAAATGGGTTTTGATTTCCATTGTTAAAATATGGTCCAAAACTTGTACATCTCTCCGAAGCATCTCCATATTTTCGAAGAACGGCATCTGTTGTGCATGCTGGCAAATTTTTTTGGAGAATAAAGCGATTTGAGTATGAGAATTTTCGATTCGAAGTGCTGTGCCGTCGTATCGACGATCAGAGATCGTTAGCCTTTATCATGTTTCATGTATACTAGTAACATCGAGTACAAAGTCTCGGAAAATATTAGTCCAACAAAGGAGGAATACAAGGAGAACACACACTATCATATAGGCAAGTCAATTTCATTTTAAAATTTATATTTTATGACATATTTTTGTTATAATATACATTTACACTATGCAAGATTGGGCCACTTGTGGATGAACGTGTACAGCCAAATAGAAAATGAAAGGTCATGATTTGGCACGTAGTGTTTGTGAAAAAAACAACATTGTTTAAAGAAGTCTGGATCTTATAAGGCATGTATCAAAATAAATGAGAATCAATCTGGAGGCCTGTCGATGTACAGTTAGTCGTGCATGATTGTACTTTTCCAGCCAGTATTGTCAATAGAACATTTGCATGATGATGTATCGTCACTTGTTTATTAACTACAGCAAAATACATCATCATGCAAGTGGCTCTGTAGAAACGGTTTTGAACTTTATATGGTATTCTAATTTATGTTAATCCACTCTGCAAATAGGTAGTTGGTGTTTTATGTAAAATAACAATATAGTTGACATTTCAAGAATATACATAACATACACAGTTGTTGTTTTTGAGAATATACACAGCCAAGGTTTTTGAAGGTTTTTATCCAAGATTTAGAACGAATATACAAGTAGTAAACCTGAGATTACTGCCTTACAGTTGAATTGTCTTTACACAAAGAATGGATGTTGCTTCCAAAAGATGGCGATCCAAATTGGTTTTTGTACTAATTTGCATTCCACAGACATTGCAAGAACGTTTCTCCCCAGAGTGAATAGATAGATGTCTGGTAAGGTTATGCTTGCTAGCAAAAACGTTTCCACAGTCCTTGCATTTGAATGTTTTCATATGAACTTTATCCATGTGTTTTTTTAATAATGATGAGTGGCTAAATACTTGGTCACACTCACTGCAATTGATTGCAGCACAACCTTTGCTGTGGTAGCAAAAAATTTTCTCCCAATTAGAATATTTAAGGCACTTCATACACTGCCTTTTTTCTTCACTTAGCCCAGTGTTGAGATCTTTTCTTCTTTGGGCTTCATTTCTCCATTCCTAAAGGATGGGTACATGCAGTTTAGTAAGTGGCTTGTTATCGATTATTTAAAGGAAAGTACTTTAACCATTAGGGATTGTTCATTTTTTATCAGGAGGAAGGGGCTTGGTGGTTTTTGCAGGGAGGCCACCAGAAAAAATAGCGATGTGAGAGGGGGGTCATCTTAGGAAACTTAAGTGTTTGTTGGCTGTCATTGTAAACACATCTCAGAAAATCTTAGAAAATGGTGCATATTTTTCGCTACTGGTATATGGGATTAAAGTTTCTCTTTTGGAAGCAGTGAAGCAGCTCATCTGATTTATGTTTGTTGCGTCCTCACATAATTTGTATCTATCCCCTGAATACGAGTGTCAGCCGAGCCTGTCGGTAGTATACTATGGTATACTACGATACATCGCGGCTACCAGCCGGCAATACGGCTATCAGCCGGGCGTGTCTGTAATATACTATAGTATACTACAGACACGCCCGGCTGATAGCCGTATTGCCAGCTGGTACCCGGATGTATTGTAGTATACTACAGTATACTACCGACAGGCTTGGCTGACAGTTGTATTGCATTGTAGTATTGTATTACAGTTAAATAACCCTGGTTGGTAGGTGTGATGTTTTGCAGTACACTATAGTATAGTATACTACAGACACGCTCGGCTGATAGCCGTATTGCCGGCTGGTACCCGGATGTATTGTAGTATACTACAGTATACTACTGACAGGCTCGGCTGACACTCGTATTGCATTGTAGTATTGTATTACAATTAAATAACCCCAGCTGGTAGCCGTGATCTATGCCGTGATGTGTTGGAAGAGTAGATACGGCTCGGCTGCTACTGTACGTACCTTGGCCGTGTACAATGGTGTACGTATTTACGCAATCATAAATCGCCCAGGCTAAGAATAACTGTATATATACAATTAATGTTTAATGTTGTTTAATGTTTAATGTTTACAAAAATTTACAAAAAAGATTATATGTTGCATTACCTGCAAGTAGGCAAGCTAGTCGTGGCAGGCAATGAATTTAAGTGTAGGTAGTTTAAGTAAGTTTAGAAAAATATTTTTACAAATAAGTGAAGGAAAGTATATAAAGTTAATTGATTATGAAAAATATTGTAATTTTAAATACAGTATTACAGATCTAGCATTACAGAGAAAAGGCAAGCAGCTGAAACATCCTTATCTAGTATTCTATTTCAAAGGATTTAAGGTAATTTAAACCATCATAGTTACAATTGGCAATCTTGCTATTATCATGGGCACATCAACATAGTGATTCTCAGTTGTAAGAATTGTAAAGAGGGCCTGGCACATTTTTTGTTTAAATATCTTTTTACTTTTTGAGCGAAGGCCCTGATCAATACTATTCCAAATTTCCGCAACCAAGTCGAGAAAACAAACATTTCTGAAGCTCTAGGCGAGAATATTTTATATAAAAATTATCTTTCTTCGCCGCTCTTGAATTATAATTGTGAACCTCAGATGTTTTTTTGAAAAGTTCTTGTAGAGTTGTTGGTGAATCTCCGGTTGATATATCGTATAACATGTTAGCAGATTCTTTGATATACATCATATTAATAGGAAGAGAATTTGAAGAAACAAACAAGGGAATTGCATGATTATCAAATGATTTAAAATACATCAGACATAAAACGCGTTTTTGTAATATAAGAAGTTTCTTAATGTGAAACTTGGCAGCATTTCCCCATGCAGACAGTCCATACGAAAGATAAGGTAAAATTATATATCTAGTACGGTATGATTTGGAATAAAATATTGCAATTTTGAGATAATCCCAACATTTTTACTAATCTTTAATGCAATATAGTCAATGTGATGCTTCCAACTTAAGTGGCAATCAATAATGATACCAAGATACTTTATATATTCTTTGCATTCGAGTGGTGTGTATTGCTTAGAATTATTATCATACATGCTAATTACTGGATGATAATTTACTGATTTCTGGTGTGGGCGAAAAATAACAAAATTTGACTTTTTTATATTAAGTGTCAGTTTGTTGGCATTAAGCCATTTGCAAACATTATTCAATTCAGAATTTACAACAGATTCAAGTGTTTTCAAGTTTTTATTAGCATATAGTAGGTTGGTATCATCCGCAAAAAGAAAAAAATTAAAAACGTTTGATGACTCAGAAATATCGTTTATGTATATTAAAAAAAGTAGAGGCCCAAGAACTGATCCTTGAGGTACTCCACACAAAGTGGTTTCTCTATCAGATACACAGTTTCTAATCAGAGTTGTTTGAGAGCGTTTTTTTAAGTAGGAAGAGAACCAGTCATTTACCACTCCCCTAATACCGTAATGATTTAATTTACCCAACAGTATATCGTGGTCTACCGTATCAAAGGCTTTCTTCAAGTCTATAAATATACCGCAGGAATAAAGTTTATTATCCATGTTAGTTTGGATTTTGTTAACAATGTCGAGAATGGCATGTTGTGTAGAATGTTGTTGACGGAAACCATATTGTGAGGGACACAAGATATTTTTCATATTTAGGTATTTGTCTAAACGTTTATACATGATTTTTTCAAAAATTTTATTAAATACCAATAAAAGGGAGGGATATGGGTCAGTAATTATTCGGTTCAGTTTCATCCTCCGCTTTGTAAATTGGAATTATTTTCGCAATTTTGAGTTTATTAGGATAAATTCCAGTTTCAATCGACCGATTAAAAATATCTGCCAAAGGTTTGCTCAGAATGTGTTTTGCACATTTAAATAATCCTCGAAGGGCATGAGTATAAACCCTCAGCTTTTTTGGTTGGTAGTGTGATAATTTCAAGTTCAATATCTCTTTCAGTTATCGGAATGAAAACAAATGAATCTAGTTGAGATGTGTAGTTAAGGCTATTTGTATATTGAAGGTAATCAGAATAATGTTTTTCAGAATGTGGCATTTTAGCAGCTAATCTTTGTCCACATGTAGCAAAATGTTTATTCAAGATGTTAGATATATTTTTAGGATCAAATGTTAATCGAGAAGTAGGATCCTGTCGCATGGCACCAATATTATTTTTATTATTACGGCTACGTCCTAAAATTTCCCTTATTCCTTCCCATTTCTTACTCATATTTGTGTGATTCAAGTTGAAATATTTTTCATAGTACAATTTTTTGCTGGCTCGGAGTAAAGTAACAATATAGTTTCTATATATTTTATACTGAGTTACATTATTGGTGTGAAATAACTTATTTTTAACTTTAATAGATGCCCTTATTCCTCTAGTTACCCATGGCTTGGATAATTGTTTTGCTTTACGCCTAGAAATGGTCTTGATAGGAGCATGTTTATTTATTAGTTTATTTACTTTATTAAAAAAAGTCGAAAATAACTTGTTAGGATTATTCTCTGGTTCCATTACGACAAAATCCCAATTTATCTCTGAAAGTTCTTGGTTAAATAAAGTATCGGAGAATGATGAATAGTCACGATATTTACGTTTTTGGATGTTTTGTCTGACGGTAATAGAATCTAGGATACAAAATTGTGAAAAATGATCGCTTACATCAGATATTATGTTCCCACTAACTAACACATTGGAAGGGTTATTAATAAATATGTTGTCAATTAATGTGGCTGATTCCCCATGGACGCGCGAGGGTTTATCGATGCTAGGGATCATTGAACAGCTTTGTAAATATAATAAAAAATTATGTGCATAATTACACCTATCAAGTTTTAATAGGTCTATGTTGAAATCACCCATGATAAACACATATTTGCCTGTTGATGTGTATTGCTCTAGTTTTTGTTCAAAATACGCTTGGAATGTCTCAGGTGAATTGTGTTGTCTGTATACGACACAGCATATAATATTTTTCTTGCTAGGAATGATAATTTCAATCCAAAGCGCTTGATAAGCTATATTAGCAGATTTTTCAATAACAGTATAACTAAATTCATTATTAGTTATTTTTATATTATACTGGTAACTGTATTCTTCGCTCGCTTCAATTGCTTCGGCGATTTCATCACACCTTCTGCTGACCTTATCTAGATTTTTGTCGATGCGATTAAGGTCTTGGCTGGCTTGTTTGCGAAAAGCATGTAGATCGTCGTACTGTTTACTCAAAAATTCTATAGCTTTAGCTTGTTCTTCGCCTACAAAGTGATTTGGATTGGCGTTATCTTGTGTCTTTTCAATGGCCGTCTTTGCAATACTCATTTGTGTGTTTAAATCTTGACTGACTTTATTTAATTGACTCTTTAAGTCTTGAATCTCAAATCATAGCAATTGGTTTTCATTCTTAAGTGCTTTTGTTGCCATAACTTAATTCATAAAAATATTTTTCAAAGTTTTATGGCGAAGTTCAGCTCGAACGGTGCTTCACGATTAACATATTTTCCGTGTAAGACGTGGTAGCGCACGGGGACAACACTCAGCGTGTATGCTGAGGGTCGTGGGTTCAATCCCGGAGTGCACGCAAGCAATTTGAATTTTTTCTTTGCCGAAATTGGGTTTTTTCCTCGTTTATTTACCTGTCGCATAGCTAGCTATATGCATTGGGAAGATGAATTTAGATGCATTTCGATGATTTTTGGAAAAATTAATGTAATTTTGGTGGTTTTCTGCTTATGAAACATTCTAGAACCAGTCTCCGAAATGTGCACATTTTTTGAACGAATAGTATACTATAGTACAGCCCAGCTGGCAGCCGAGCAATCGGAGACAAAATTTCCGGCTGTCAGCCGGCGTCAAACGCGCTAATCGGGTGAGTATTTCTAACAAATGTTGACGAATTTAACTGAATTTTGGCACAAGAATGAGTTTAAGAAACATTGTATGGCAAAAAGAGTCTGTGGAAAATACCAGGAAACAGTCTTAAGAAATAATCTTGGCGGGATGCAGCGAAACGTGACTATGTAAGTTTGAAATACAATTTATAAAGATTTTCTTAGTCTAAAATATGTTGTTTGAGTTTGAATCTTGTGTTCTAGTTTAAGTTGTGTGCCTTTATGAGTTTATAATCATTTCCCAAGTTGTGCAATTAATGATTAACACTACTCAGGATATATGAAAAATGTGCCAAATTGCACTCGCCTCGGCGGCTCGTGCAATTTTGGCACATTTTTCAAATATCACTTGTAGTGTTAATCATTAATTGCACTCCTTCCCGTGTGATTACCTATTCTAATTAAACAGCATATTTTATGAAATGTTGCACTATTTCCATTTAACCAAAATACATGGGAAGTACAAGGTTAGAAGAACAGGAAACAGTGCATCTAAACCTACTGTATAAAATATTATCTAGAGTGATAAAATATTAAAATTATTTATACCTATTTATATATTTACATGTTAACTTCTTAACTTATTTATTTTTTAAAATTATGATTTTACATTGTGGGTGCAACAGAACTTGGTTCCGGCCGGTTAGTTCCTGCCAGAACTCCGATTTTTCAGAGTTCCAGCCAGAACTAATAAAAAAAGCATGACCGGAACTGGAACTCTGTTGTTTTCAGAGTGATAGAATATCATACGTTTTTGTGTCTAACAAAAGTTCACAGTAGGAAGAAATTTGAACTACACAAGGAAAATGTACATTTAACACGTTTGTCAATCTTTTTATTCTGACATTGTGAGCCCTCTTTGATGACTTGAAGTGTCTGCCTGTCTGGCAGCAGACAAAGTAACATATGACCATATATGGCTTAATAAATCAGTTCCGGCCAGAACTTTTTTGCAGTTCCAGCCGGAACTTTAAAAATTGGTTCCGGTGCACCCCTATTTTACATATTACCCAAACTTAATGTCAATAATATATACTATGGTGTAATGCGAAGTAATGTAAAACTGATGAAGTATGAATAAAGTTTAAAATATGCCTTATTATTGCTTTACTGGACAGTCTGCATTATGATATGCAATGAGTATACAACAATATACTTAATACACTTTCCAATGTGGGCAATGATTGAGTAATGTCTGCAGGTTGTGGTGTTTCAGTTCACATTGTGATGCTGTTTGGTTGTATGTCTCAGATTTAGCATTTACAGGCGTGTGTGTTTTGGTAAAATGATCTTTTCTGTTGTCAATTACAAGCTCAGCCAAATGGTCACTTATAGACAAGCCAAAATATGATGAGATTCAGCCTCCTCCAAGGAAACAAATCTTTTTCTGTAGGAAATGTATACCCTCGACCTTTAAGTCAACTATCTGAAAGACATAAAGATAAAATGAAACAAGTTAATTGTACTGTTCTGAAATATATATCAGGTGTTGATGAAAAATTGGCCATTTTATTATAGGGAGATATGAAGTGATTATGACTATGGGGTCATTCATAGCATAATTTTGACAAGAATATAGCCTTGTGCTGGTGAATAGAGTTCATAAGATGTCAATGATATATCCATGCAGCATCGTTATTCCTGACATTCAACAAAAGTACACACTGGGAGGGGGGTTCTTAACCTTTCAAACTGAAAGCATAGTGACCACACTCCTCACCTGCCCAATAATTTCTAACAGCAGCATGGGCAGATTTACTGGGGGTCCTAGAATCTCTCTAACCCCTTTTATAAAGTGTCCAACCCCACCAAAATTTTGCTTCACCCCTCCTATTTTGTGTGAAGGTCTTTAACCCTAATGCGCAACCCCTGCCGAAACTCACTCAGTGGTGCCGCTTACACCTCGCTAGAAATTTTTCCACTCCTTTAAAAAATATGAAAATCGGTCCTTGAACAGCATCTTGATCATACTCGTATACCTGACTCCACCCAATAATTTCAGCTAGCTTTCATTTTGAAAAATGTAACATGCGGGCCACTTGCTATACCTGGCCAATAAGGGGCTCCCATAGTCTGATGACATCAAAAATCATATATCTAGGTGCACTTGCTTGGGTATTACAACTCGAAACATCAAACATATACACGTGTAATATATCACGACACGCAAGCAGTATAAACAAATCACTTTATTAAATCCTATTCTAGTTCCCTGCACTCAATGCACTATATTCTTGTCCTGTATATTGTCTAGCAATCCCGTTTGTTATTGTCATCCGATATCCTTTCTTGACCCTTGCATGCGACCTTTATTAATCATTAGACACCTTCGTATACTACATTACCCTCCCCTTAAGTGAGAGCGTCCTCGATCTCAAGCTCATCTAAATTAAAGTCCTGGTAACGATCAGGTGGTCGGCGCTGACGGGTAGATCTCCTTAGAGGTACCATGTTCGTTGCCTCAACTTCCTTGTGAACTATCGGTGATTCAGCAACTCTCTGCTCTTGGGTTTTCTCGCTCTTGGTCGACAATGGAGATGGCATGTCTTGCTCGTTAATGCCATCCGTCTGATTCTGTACCAGCTTGAGTCGATTGCGGTGCACACACAAGCTCCTTCCTTTTCCCGATTTTGGACGAATCACATAGTTTAAACGTCCTTGACAACGGAGTATGACGTACGGACCAATCCACGGTTTGTGGAACTTTCTACTGCGTCCTTTCGGTATGACAGTGCTATGTAACCATACAATGTCTCCGGGTCTCAGAATTTCTGTCTGATGAGCAGTGTTATGTGCATCATAATTTTTCTTTTGCTGGGTCTGTGCTTTCTTGATTTCCTCAGCAACCGTCGCGTGGACCTCTTTCAGCGTAAACTCAAGTTCAGCACAGTAGTCGGCAATCAACCGGGTCTTGGGCTTCTCCGTGCTGCCCAGTAACACGAGTGGCGTAGTAGCATATCTCCCATAAACTGCTTTAAATGGAGATACGCGTGTCGAGGAATGGACACTTGTTCGATATGCGAATAAAGCCAAGGGTAAATGTAAATCCCAGTCGTTGTGATGACCATTTACGTAGGACGAGATTATTGCTTTCAGTGTACGGTTGAACCGCTCCACTTGGCCGTCAGTCTGTGGGTGATATGGTGATGTCCGCAACTTGTGAACGCCCAACAGCTTGAATACTTCTTTCATAAGCTTCGACTCAAAGTTTCTACCTTGGTCAGTGAGGAGTTTCACAGGAACGCCATGTCGAGACACTATGACAACGAGCTACCGTCTCTGCTTTCTGATCAGCCATTGGGACCGCTTCGACCCATTTAGTGAAGTGGTCACTCATCACTAAAACATACTGGTGCCCTCGTGCTGTTATTGGAAGGGGTCCTAAGATGTCCATTGCCCACAACTCCATTGGTTGGGATACTCGGATGTTCTCCATGGGGGAACGGTGGGATGCTGACGACGATTTCCTTTGGTTGCACACGTCTGCAACCCACAGATGCACCTCGCTGGTCATTCCAGGCCAGTAATACCACGGCTGCAAACGTTCGACGCAGCGATTAATACCCATGTGCCCAGAACTAGGATCATTGTGAGAGAGCCGCAACAGATCCGCACGCATTTTCCGAGTAACTACAAGAACGAGACCATCTTTCCGACCACTTGTTGATACTCGTCGATGCAAAACACCGTCAATTATTTCCAGTTGTTTCCAGACTTGCCGATAACGACGAAGTTCACTATCATCTGTCCAATCACTAGGAGCTTCTTGTTCGGCCGGCGTGTTCAACTTTGCCTGAAGTACAGTTGAGACAACTGGATCATCGTGCTGCGCCTGACAAATCTCTTCCCGGGACCATTCGGTTTCAATAAGGGTGGGTCTAACCCCGATGACGATCTCCTCATCCGGTAAATGAGGATGACTGACGACTGTAGTTGGAAGAGGAGACCGTGAAAGTGCATCTGCATTACTGTTCTCACG